>BQNB010018699.1:0-45000 GCA_026074375.1 Tanacetum coccineum | reverse complement strand
TAGTGTATATATAAAACTATTTTGGGTGATAAATAATGAATGGATCGGATGGACATCTTGGGCCGGTAGTTGGACATAAATGGGCCGAGAAGACACACAATTCACAAACTTCCATTTTCTTACAAGCAAAAGAGGTAACCCGAGATTACAAAATATCAATTAGCAGCCACCATATCATTTATATTTGTTAGATCAGTTGTTATCAGGGGCGGATCTAGGGGGTTCTTGGAACTCGATAAATGTTTGTCGCCTAGTGTAAATTTTTATTAAAAATTACGATTTCTTTAAAATGAACCTGATCCTTAAATCTTGTTTCACGCAAATACATGTTTTGTTTAGTTCGTCCACTAATATGTCAAAAGAAATACATGTTTGATCATTTATTTAGGTGATACCATAGTATGTTAGACCTTGATTTATGAGTATGAGATTTTTATGTTTTTTGCTTAGGTTCCGTTTGGTTCATTAATTTGAAATTCTGGAATTTTAAATTCTAAGAAATCTAAATTCTTGAGAATTTAAAATTCTGGAATTTAAAATGCCTATGCATGTTTGGTTGACAAAATTTTATAATTTTTTGAAATATGTCATTATGTTTATTATTGCAATTTTTTAGAGAGGGACAGACAGGGGTGTAAAAAAAAACCCGACCCGACCTCGATTAAGCCTATTCTGGTCGGGTTACGCGAGTAAAAAAAAATTCGGGTCAACCCAAGTAACCCGAATACTAAATAGGGTGGGTATCAGGTTGAAATTTTTGGTAACTCGGTTTCGGGTCGACCCGATTGACTCAAATAAATATCTTTCTAAAATAAATTCTATAAATTTTCTATATAAACGATGATAAAAAAATCAATTTTATTACGTTTTATTCATATTCGGGTTGACCCAAACCCGAACGGACCCGACATGAGTTGACCCGAACCTGAATTGACACGAACTCTACTAGCCCGAATTCAAATTTCGAGTATGAAATTTTTAACCACGACTCGACCTTGACCCGACCCGAACGTGACCAACCTGACCCGACTAAAGTGATGGATATCCTTTGATTTAAAAAACAACAAACCAAGAAAAAATAGAACGAAAACAACTAGAAAAAAAAATTCTATTTTTTTTCCAAGTAAATGAGAATTCTTCACTTTTCGAAGCCATTTTAATTTCCCTCATTTTGGCAATTCATGGAATTTTAATTCTCCCATTTGTGTTACCAAACACAATATTTGAGGGAAATTAAAATGCAAATGCTATGAATTTCCTCTAATGTACCCCAACCAAACGGCACCTTAGTGTAGATTTTTGTGGGAAAGGTATATGCTTCTACATTCTGTTTTTCTAAGAACAACAAAAAATGTGTTTGAATATAATTAAGTTTTATGTGCCTGTAATTCTCATTCATATTTGTGAAAGATTGTGGCAAACAAATGTGTGTGCAAATTCGCTTGATAACATAGGTGTGTGTGTGACAATGTGCATAGTTGTTAGATTATAAGTTCCATTGCGTATTTTGTTAAGTGAATCAAGATTTTGTTTTCTAACTCTACTAGCTTCTAGTACGTATTAACTAAAACGTTTTATTGCTTGTTGTTTGGACATGCAATTTAAGAACAAAAACACCAACACCGAAGAACAGATCAATCACGAGGAAAATAAAATAAACGTAGCGCGAGCACCGGCACATGTAAACGCTAATACATCAAAACCACGACCAAAAGATTATATTAACAAGGAAAATACTTATGGAGTCGTAATCCTGGGAGTTGATCTTCAGTCTCAACTTTGTGTTGAAAGCGTTGTGAAATCACTCAAAGGATTCAAAGGTGATTTAATTACTAATCCTTATTGCTCTTTTAATTAAGGATATTTATTGTTAGAAATTATGGGTGTGTGTGTGATGATCATGGCTATCTCTGTTGTATCGTGTTGAGTTCACTTTCCGTATAAAGTATTTCGACCATATAAGATGTCTGGGTTGCACGAAATCTCTATCGGGATAATACAAAGAGAATAGCAATTTGTGTTCTAGGCACAAGAATCACAAATCAAGAATAATGAAGGAATTGTATATGTATTTTCGTATATTTTTCTGAGACTAATGAAACAGTTTTTGGGTAATTTTGGTTAAAACTGAAATTTACAACCAACTGGTCATAGACTTTACGGCGTAACACAAATTGTTACGGCGTAAAGTCTACCCAATTTCACTTGTTACGGCGTAATGTCTACATAGATTACGGCGTAAATTATAAGCCTTAAAACTAGAAACATGTTACGGCGTAAGCTATTCGTATAGGTTACGGCGTAAACATCCAAAGGCTTAAGTCCTAACCCAGCAAGAGTTTACGGCGTAAACATAAAGTTTACGCCGTAAACTCTACATATCATGTCTTGGTTTATTTCATGTTAGCTCAACGATTGTGCACTCCACACTTCCCTAACTCGTATCCGAGTCGAACATGAAACATCATTGGTCTCTAGTAAATCATCATTACCTAAATTGGCCGTCGATGACACTAAAATCACCAACAAATCCCTCTAATTTTAGTGTAATCCTTGATTTACTAAAACATATATAAAGATATATGCAATTATGTTAAAGCAAACATAACGAAACAAACAAATGCATAAATGAAAATGTCTTGCGATTGAATTTTCATCTTAGTATAATACACATTTTAAATATTTGAAAATCGGGGTGTCGTAACGATTGAACCCGTCAATCCATTTGAATACCTAAAGATACTATACACATTCGTTTATACAACACTCTAAAGTTTATTTACTTGACACTTTACAAGCCATGTGTCCCTATCCATTAATAAACATATAGGAAGACAAGTCCAAGCTTCTTGAAGCGACAAAACTTCATGTTCACATAGGTTGTCCTTTTAGTTATTGCACCTGCATTTGCAATTTTTCAAAAGAACCATTAAGAAGGTAAACTTCAACCTAACCATCACTTGCAGGTCTAAACACATACCTCGAGAAGATAAATACACGTGTTTCAATCTCTAGCTATGAGCTTTCCACATTGAATTCAGCTTCTAACGTTGTATTAGAAGGGAATTGGGTATCTCATAGGTAGTAGATTTAAATGGACTTTAATCCCATCCCTATCACTGACTTATTCACTAAGTCTCTAGCTAGACCCTTAGTTAAGTGGTCTGCTAAATTATTTTGTGACCGAACAAACTCAATAGAAATCATACTATTCATGATTAACTCCATAATCATACTATGTCTAACACCTAAGTGTCTAGACTTGTCATTATAAATTTGACTATATGCTTTAGCCAATATAGCAGCACTATCACAATGGATAGAAATCGGTGCTATTGGTTTCGGCCAAATTGGAATCTCATGTATCAAGTTTCTTAGCCATTCTGTTTCTTTACCAGCAACAGCCAATGCTACAAACTCCGATTCCATAGTAGAACTAGTGATGCATGTTTGCTTCTTGGAAGCCTATGAAATGGCACATCCCCCAAGCAGAAACACCCATCCACTTGTAGAAGATGAATCTTCAACATGATTTATCCAGCTAGCATCTGAATAACCTTCTAACACCGAAGGATATCCAACATATGATAAACCATAATTCATAGTACCCTTTAAGTACTTGAATACCCTTGTTATTGCTTGCTAATGTTGTCTACTAGGATTACTAGTAAACCTGCTTAATCTACCAACTGCATAAGCAATATCAGGTCTTGTGCTAGTCATAGCATACATCAAGCAGCCAATAGCTCTTGAATATTCAAGCTGATCCACAGGTTTACCCGCATTTGGCTTAAGCTTTTCTACCGGATCCATGGGAGTACTCACCGGGAACAATTTTCATGATTAAACTTCTTGAGTATTTTCTCAATATAATGAGATTGTGTAATTACAATCCCTTTATTCTCACGTTTAATCTTAATACCAAGAATAACGTTTGCTTCTCTCGTATCTTTCATGGAAAACATTGATGACAAAAACTTCTTAGTTTTATCAACTTGATATTGGTCGGTGCCAAAATTCAACATGTCATCAACAAATAAACAAATTATAATACCTTTACCGGAGCTATCAAATTTGCTATATACATACTTGTCAGATTGGTTTAAGTTAAAATCACTTGACAACACAACCTCATCAAACTTTTTCTGCCACTGTTTAGGTGCTTGTTTTAGCCCATACAATGATTTAACCAGCTTACACACCTTATGCTCATTACCTGGCATAATAAATCCTTCTAGTTGCTTCATATACACTTCTTCATCCAAATCACCATTCAAGAATGTTGTTTTTACATCTATTTGATGGATCACTAGATTGTGAATAGCTGCTAATGCTAACAACAATCTAATAGTAGTGATACGAGCAACTGGTGCATAGGTATCAAAGTAATCGATCCCTTCATTTTGTCTAAAGCCTTGGATTACCAATCGAGCTTTGAACTTGTTAATCGTTCCATCGACTTTCATCTTCCTTTTTAAGATCCATTTGCAACCTAAAGGTTTGCAACCAGGGGGTAAATCAGATAAAACCCATGTATTATTTTCCATAATAGAACCAATCTCATCATCAATTGCTTCTTTCCCAAAAGTAGCATCACGAGATTGCATAGCCTCATTATAGGTTCTAAGATCCTCCTCTATGCTATAACAGTAAGAGTATTATGATCCAACTTGATCTCTCGATCCCTCAACTAAATATAGCTAAAAATTAAAACCATATGATTTAGCTTTTCTAACTCTTTTACCTTTACGAGGTTCAGGAATCTCCCTTGGTACATCATCAGAATGATCATCCCTTTGAGATTCAATCGAATTTGGTATAACATCTTTTAGTCTGGGTATTGAAGAGAAATGTTTCTCATCAAATATTGCATCTCTTGATTCTATCATTGAGTTAATAGACACAGAATCATTAGGTTCAATAACATAAAACATATATGCCTTGGAATGCTCAGCATATCTAACAAATATGCAATCAATACCCTTTTCACCCAAAGTTTTCTTTTTCGGGTCTCGAAGCCTTACTACGGCCCTACAACCCTAAACTCGCAAATATGACAAGTTGGGCCGTTTCTTATACCAAAGTTCATATGGGGAAATATTGTTCCTTTTATTAGGAACCTTATTCAATAAATAGCAAGCCGTTAACATGGCTTCTCCCCAGAACCCCTCACTCAAACCCGAGTAAGATAACATGGAATAAACTATTTCCTTAAGAGCTTTATTTTTTCCTTTCAGCCACATCATTTTGCTATGGTGTGTGAGGAGCTGTAGTTTCATGAATGATTCCTATAGATTGGAAAAATACAGGATTATAGTATTCACCACCTCTATCTGTGCGTAAGGTTTTAATTAAGTCATTTTGTTGCAATTCACTTCTGTTTTATAAATTCTAAATTTATCAAGGGCTTCATCCTTAGCATGTAGCAAATAAACATATCAAAACCTAGAGGCATCATCTATAATAGTTATGACATACTTCTTATTGCCCAAAGATGGTGTAGCATGAAAATCACACAAATCACCATGTATTAATTCAAGTATGACAGATTTCCTTGTTATACTTTTAAATTGTTGCCTAGTGATTTTTGTTAACATACATGTAGTACATTTTTTTATATTTTCATCAATAGCAGGAATTAAATCATCTTTAGATATTTCAAGCATTCTTTTATAGTGTACATGTCCTAAACAAGCATGCCATAATGAGGAATTAACAACAGTAGAAGAAGACATATAAACAGAATCTTAATCATCAGGTACTTTATTCAAGTTCAACATAAACATACCATTGTTATAATATCCGAATCCTATAAACACACCAGACTTTGATAAGATATACTTATCAGATTCATACACCTATTTGTATCCACACTTATTCAATACAGGACCAGAAACTAAATTCTTACGAAGTTTAGGTACATACAACACATTAAATAAAGTAATAGTTTTTCCAGAACTAAATTCTAATGCCACGCTTCCTTTACCATGAATAAGAGCGAAATGATCATCACCCATGTAAAGTACAGACCCGTCTTCCACCGGTTCGTATATCTTAAACCAACAACGATCTTTACAAACATGAGTTGTGGCACCAGAATTTATCCACTACGCAATTGCATCAACCTGCACATAAAATGCTTTAGAAACTAGTGAAACGGAATATTTAATAGATTTGTTCCAAACATGCACTAAATTCTGACCTTGGTCTTGGGATTGGTCCTTAGACCCCTTTCCCGAACCACCAGCATTTGCGTTGTTCTTGTTACAACTACGGCAATCCCTTTGAATGACTATCCTGGCCACAACTATCCTACATTCCAACTTTGGTTTCTTGTTGGAACTAGAACCACTGTTGTTCTCATTGGACCGTTTTTTACCTTTGTTTTGTTTGTGATGTTTGTTCTTACCACCCTCTTCTGTCATGTTAACAGAGGGTCCACTAACTTCTTTACCCTTGCCCTTATCACTTTCCTGCGCCCTAAGAGATTCCTCTATACGCAAGTGACTACCAAGTTGGACCAAAGACAGATCGTCTTTACCATGTTTCAAAGTGTGTTTAAAATCCTTCCAGGAAGGAGGCAACTTATCAATTACACTAGAAACAGAAATGGATTCATCCATTTTCAAGCCATGTTGTGTGTATTGTCCAAGGATCCTAAGGAGTTCATTAAACTGTTCCATGACCGGTCTAGAATCGACCATTTTGTAATTATTAAAATTACTCACTAGGAACTTCTTACTCGAAGCATCCTCTGCCATGTACTTGGATTCGAGTGAATCCCACAACTTCTTAGCCGATTCAAAATTCAAATATACATCAAAGAGCGAGTCTGACATACCATTCAAAATGCGTCCCCTGCATATGTAGTCATCGTTCTCCCACTTTGCCCATATCCTTATTGCTTCCACTGTAGCATCTTCCAACAATTCCGGTATCGGTGTTGTCAATACATAAACCACCTTTAACGTCGTCAACAAGAAATGCATATTTTTCTGCCATCGTCTAAAGTTATGCCCCTCAAACTTGTCTAGTTTCTCAAAGTTCGTCGTCATATCCTTCACCGTATTTCCAGCCATGATCACACGAAATACTTTATACGATTGTTAGAAATAATTTAGTGTGTGTGATAATCCTGGATATCTCTGTTGTATCGTGTTGAGTTTACTTTTCGTATAAAGTATTTCGACCCTATAAGATGCCTGGGTTGCCCGAAATCTCTATTGGGATAATACAAAGAGAATAGCAATTTGTGTTCTAGGCACAAGAATAGCAATTTGTGTTCTAGGTACAAGAATCACAAATCATGAACAATGAAGGAATTGTATATGTATTTTCGTATATTTTTCTGAGACTAATGTTCCTGTATTAATGTATAAAAAATGAGATAGTTTTTGGGTAGTTAGAGTTGGTTAAAACTGAAATTTACAACCAACTGGTCATAGACTTTACGGCGTAACACAAATTGTTACGGCGTAAAGTCTACACAAATTCACTTGTTACGGTGTAATGTCAACATAGATTACGGCGTAAATTATAAGCCTTAAAACTATAAACATGTTACGGCGTAAACTATTCGTATAGGTTACGGCGTAAACATCCAAAGGCTTAAGTCCTAACCCAGCAAGAGTTTACGGCGTAAACATAAAGTTTACGGCGTAAACTCTACATATCCTGTCTTGGTTTATTTCATGTTAGCTCAACGAGTGTGCACTCCATACTTCCCTAACTCGTATCCGAGCCGAACATGAAACATCATTGGTCTCTAGTAAATCATCATTACCTAAATTGGTCATCGATGACACTAAAATCACCAACATTTATCAGTATCATTCTCATGTTCTGATTAGTATTCATTGATGATTTTGAGAACAGCGTGTTAAGCAAATTGAACCAAATCCAAAACGTCATCTGGTGACTTTGAAAGGCGAATCTCTTGACTTTTTTGTTTACCATATGCGAAAGAGACACTGTTATGGCTGGACTTGCACGGTGATGGTTGCGCTCATGTTCTTAAACTTAGAAAATTTTAAGATGGCAGGTACTTCTCTGAGTACTCAATTTGATTTAGCACTGAATGAATTAAGATGTTGAATGATTCAAAGTCACTGAATGATTGTTAATCTGATTGAAAACTACTGTTTAATAGTTGTTTTTAAGAGAAAATGATCTTAGTACACATTAACATTGTCATTTTATATGATTTAGCTAGTACTCCAGATGTCTCATTTTTTCACATATTTTACACACATTTAAAAAGTGTGTAGGGTTATATACATAGTTAGGTGTACCATACATACATATATAAGTAGTGTACGAAATAAAAAAAATTCAACGTTCGTAAATGTAAATAAAAGTTCTGTCGGTATCCAATTTTTACGCGTCTAACGAAATGCATATAAATTGAGTTCGCCACTTAATTTCCATATGTATATACACGGATTATTTTATATTGTATGTAGTAATCGAAATATCTTATCTTTTCATGTTGTTTGGCCAATGCTTTCCTGTGATAACGTTAGAGGTTAGTAAACCAAATAAATTGTTATACATATTAAAGTGCAGTAACAAGAATAAAGCATCTTTGCGTAGATGAATTTCAGGCTGAATGAGAGACCATATCTTTGGAGCTGGCCCACTCAGAGGTTATTTGGGTCAATCAGCACCATCATTTTTCGTATCAAACAATCTTCTTGCTGACCGACTAAGTGACTCACGCTGTATTATTCCATTAAGTAGTTATCAAACACCCCCTTAGTCTATGAACTTGTTTGCTTACCTACTTCTCTATTTATTTGCTCACACTCAGTTTGGTTCAAAATAGTACACAAACCTTGGTTTTTCAACTGGATTGATGCCCACATAAATGCTCAGTTTTAATACTACACTATCGTAGTACAACAGATTTGTCTTTATATGCACCATCCATGGGAGCCTCATTTTGGTGCTCTCAAACATATCTTGCGATACGTTTAGAGGACTTTGGATTTTGGTCTACATTTATACTCATCCTTCACTACTTCCCTTATTGGATATACAGATGTTGATTGGGCAGGTTGCCCCTCTACACGACGGTCCACTTTAGGTTACTGTGTTTTTCTGGGCGATAACTTATTATATTGGTCATCAAAGCATCGTCAATACACACTCTCCCATTCTAGTGCTGAAGCTGAATATCGGGGTGTTGCTAACGTTGTGACCGAGACTGCATGGCTTCGTAATCTACTTCGAGAGTTACATTCTCCTCCCCTTGTCTACTGTGACAATGTTAGTGCCGTTTATATGTCTGCCAACCCTGTTTAACATCAGCGGACGAAACATATTGAGATTGACATACATTTTGTCCGTGACATGGTTACTGCTGGTCATGTTCACATTTTACATGTACAATCTCGTTATCAGTATGTCGATATCTTCACCAAGGGATGCCTTCAGTTTTGTTTGAAGAGTTTTGTTCTAGTTTGAGTGTTCGGCCTCCTCCCGCTCCAACTGCGAAGGTGTATTAGTCGATATATATATTTGTACATCTTTAGTTAATTTCTTTGTATTAGGCCCACTTGTGTTTGTGTAAGCCTAGCCCATTATTAGTCTAGAATCTTCCTATGTAAACTATATATCTGGTTGGTTTTATGATAATGAAGGCAAGGAAATTATACCTCAATAAAGGGAACCTTTTATCCAATAGATTTAGAAAATTGCACCTGAAAGGTTTCGAGAAGGACGGTTATAATTGAAATTCCAAAGAGTGAAAAGTATATAGATAACAAGGATTACTCCATTATACATGTATTAGACATACGTTGCGAAAAAACACTTATTGGTGTTATCGTGTTTGCATTCTTGGTTGCAGCATGTTTTGTGGAAGATATACTTATCTTAGGCCACTGAAGATGCACACGCATGTTTGTAGTTCGGCTAATGATGCAGCAAAAGATATTGTAAATGTGGTAACTACTGTTGTTGACGAGTCTGTGATGAAGAAATTGGGTTCGAATGATGTTAACACGACAAATGTTTGTTGGAAATTGTTATCTAATAACAAATAATATTACAATTAATATTCTACGAGCTACGCAACGGATCTATTCATATAACATATATAATTGACACATAAAACATAAATAAGGAAACATACCGTTAGCAATGAAGCTATTGACGAACGAGGATCTTGAAGTACACACACGTGTGTAATAAACGTGCTTTACCGAAAACTAGTTCTTGTTACTAAAGTAAGTAACCTCCACGAAGTTCATACACTACACGTCAAACAGTATCACCCGAATGCTAGTTCTTGACCAAAAAATATGATAACACTAATAAAACAAAACCAGAAAACCCTTAAAGGTTGTTTGTTGCGATCGAACCAAGAGAGGAGAGACAAGGGATTAAGAATAATGAGCTCTATGATCCTCCTTATATAGGGATAGATTTAGGGTTCACCTAAATTACATTCATTGCAGGAAAAGATAGCTCAAAGCCCAATCCAAACCCCCTTGGGTTTTATAACCGATCGAACACAACCCAAACACCCCTTGGGTTGGCTTTTTGACTTTTCTTATTATTTATGGTTAATTACATTTAATTATCCATTAATTAAGAAACCTTATTAGTTAGTTACAATTAATTAACTAATAAACGACTGTTAGTGTTTATTCGTCAAATCATATATTAATATAAATAATAAATATACAATTATATTATTATTCACATTAATATAATGATACCTAAATGTATAACGTGTGTGACCCCGTAGGCTCACATATTTCTAGCCGTATAACATGAGCACAACCCAACAGCTCCCACTTGCGAATGTCTCATTCATATCATATAACATACTAACATTGAAAAATAGTCTAGCAACATCATCAATGCTCTCAGAAACACCAGAGTTTGCAGTTTTTAGAAAACAACACAGCCTTCTATGGATTCAGTTAGTCTTATCCCTTTGTTTCAGATACATGTTAAATATGGATATGGATCAATAGTCATTCCATACTTTAACGATTCTGTTTCTCGCATCTATACTTAATCCAGATCACCAAATGTAAAAAGAATCATATTAACTACATGTTGGGCACAGCCATGCAAATATCTGATCAAACCAACGAGGGGCCCAGTAAGTATCTAACCCCCACTCAAGTGGAGGAAAAAATTATATTTTGACTACAAATGTCCATCATGTACTTCAAAACACTTTTGAAAATAGCCCTTATAACTACCTTTTGACAGATTAGTGGTAGGCTTATTATCAAGAAATTCTATCCATACATGCAAAACCCACTTGCATCTCAAGTCTAAGGATAAACATAACTTTCATCATGTGTGTAATGCACCTAATGACGCTGATCCATAAAGTGATTATCACACGGTGATGTATCCAATATTCAACCTCATTGAATAACATGCGAAGCTGGCAGAATCATCTTTACGTATTCTCTGGAATACAGCCAGACACTCACATTTACCTTGCCTTAACAATATTCCCATATCGTTAACTGGCAATAGACATTGCTTTAGAATGCGACAAGTCATTCATGGATAAAAATATGCAAATATAAGATACAATTATTATAAAAAATGAAAACACGATATCACGTATATTAATTCATTCAAAAGAAAATAACAATCGTTTAACATCCCATTATCCAAATACTAACTAATACATCACAGATTTACATGAGACTACTAACGGGAACAACTCCAATCACCATAGCATGTTCAAAATGCTTACTAAATGGCACTGGTTTTGTAAACGGATCAGCTACGTTTTCATCTGCGTGAACTTTCTTCAGGAGAATTTCACCTTCTTGAATTACTTCACGAATGTAGTGATATTTCCTCTGAAAATGTCTGGCTCCCTTTAAGATTTCAGGATCACTGGCGATAGCTAATGCTAGCTCATTGTCACATAGCATCTCTATAGGCCTTTTATTTGATGGCATGACACCTCCAAGTCCATCAATAAATTTCCTCATCCAGACTGCTTCCATTGATGCTTCAGCAACAACAATGTACATAACTTCTGTAGAAGACATAGCAGTAGTGCTTTGCTTGGCACTCTTCCAGTCCACGGCTCCACCATTAAGTACGAACACATATCCCGTTTTAGATTTTGTATCGTCCTTATTAGTTTGAAAACTTGCATCAGCATAACATGATACTTTCAGCTCATCTTCAGGTTTAACCCCATACACAAGAACCATATCTTTAGTATTCCTTAAATACTTAAGAATAGTTTTTACAGCAGTCCAGTGAATCTCACCAGGATTTTACTAAAAATGACTACACAAATTTTGCGCAAAGGCAACATCAGGTCTAGTGCATCTAACCGCATACATGATTGAACCTATAGCCGAAGCATAAGGAACTCTTTGCATACGTTGTACCTTAGCAGGTGTTTTAGCACCTTGCGACTTTCTATAGTCAGGCTTTTTCATCATTGGAGTATACCCCTTCTTGGAGTTTTCCATTCTAAATTTCTTCAGAAATTTCTCTAGATAAGCACTTTGACTAAGAGCAATCAACTGCATAGATCTATCACGCATGATCTTGATTCCAAGGATGTATGCTGCTTCTCCTAAGTTTTTCATAGAAAAATACTTACAAAGCCAAGATTTTACTTCTTTCAGCATTGTAACGTTATTTCCCATGAGTAATATGGCATCGACATACAAGACTAGGAATGCAACATTACTCCCACTAGCTTTGAGATATACACATGGCTCATCAGGATTTTAAGAAAAACCAATCTTCTTGATTTCCTCATCAAACCTTTTATTCTAACTTCTAGATGCTTGCTTCAATCCATAAATGGAACGTTGAAGTTTGCATACCTTGTTGGGATGTTTTGGATCCACAAACCCTTTCGGTTGCACTATATATACATCCTCGCTTAGGTGACCATTTAGAAAGGCTGTCTTGACATCCATTTGCTAAATTTCATAGTCATAGAACGCGACTATGGCTAAAAGAATCCTTATAGCTCTAATGTTTGCAACAGGAGAGAAGGTTTCCCCATAATCTACTCTGTAGGTTGGGTAAAGCCTTTTGCCACAAGACGAGCTTTAAAGGTGTGTACATTGACATCCATGCCAGTCTTCTTCTTGAAGAGCCATTTGCATCCAACAGTTCGGCCATTAGATGGAATGTAGGTTCCATGATCATTCAATCACAACCTTAATTATGATATATAGAATCAAGATGCAAGAAATTAAAGACTTTTATTGATGAAAAGAAAGACAAAACATAAAAGGAGGCTAAACCTAATCTTGACAATGTTTTGGTGTATGATGGAATGTCTTACCCTAGAAAAAGAAAAACAAGAGTATAAATACTCTAAAGGGGGGCGGCCTATGTAGGCTTTTGTGGGCCTTTTGCGAACTTTTTGCTCAACGACCCGTTTACATTACAATACATTAAATAACGAGCTATCAAATGTCGTCTAACTTCGAGTGACCGAAACTTCTTTGTTAGACTTCAATTCTTTGTTTATAACAATCTCCCCCTAGGAGAGGTCGCTCGAGATATGCACATCTTAATTGTAGATTTCAATTCTTTTCCCTTGAATCCAGCAGCGCTAATGATTGAATTATAGCATATACTGCCAGTGTCTTCAGCTCGAAGTCTTTTGGGGTTCTTCACTTGATGTATTTGTGCTTCAGTAGTAATCCAATCTTTGAAACTTGATCTTGATCTTTAGAACTTGAATTACTTGTTTTGATAACTTGATCTTGATCTCTGATTTCTTGAATTATATGTGATCTTTTCTTCATTTTGCCATTTGCTGAACTGTGGTCCGACATGCTCATATTTGTTGTAATCCTGAAAGCTTTTGTGATCTTTCTTCTTCTAGACTTCATGACTTTAACATTTGAAAAAGACATTGATTCAGAGGTGCAGAAGCTTTGTAAACTCAACTTTCTTGATTTATTCAAATCTTGGAGTGTGAGCATGTGTCTTTCAACGGATTCTTTGAGTATGAACAATATAGTTTTTAGCAAACTATCAGCTATCAACGGATTTGATATGTCTTTACCATGAGCCGTTTGCTATGGACTAGTCAATGCTTTGTTGCAATTACAAGGTGCAATGATAACCTTATAGTTTTTAGCAAACTATCAGCTAGGAACGGATTTGATATCTCTTTACCAGTAGCCGTTTGCTCTGGAGTAGTCAACTCTTTGTTTTAGAAACATGGTGAGTCGATTACCATACAGTACGAATACTGCACCTGTGATCAGATAGATTCAATAAAGAACCTTCTTGACAGGTTTTCCAGCTCAAAGCCTTTAAGTCCTCCAATACCGAAGTACCAGATTCCCGTATGCTTGCTGTTCTCTAAACCAGATGTCCGTAGACTTACACACTATGAGTATTTCTACTAATAGAATGGTAAAGAGTGAGTCAGTACAGTTACTATCTGCTGACTATACCGTATAATTCCTTGTTCAGCGTTTTACTTTTTAATACAATTAAGTACCGTAGAAGGCCAATAGCAAAGTCCAACCCATGTGTGGCTCTTTTATTGCTAACATTATAATTAGAACTAACATTTGGATAAAGATTATGCATATCTATTCCATAAATACCATCACGTAGAATTGCATTAAAATAAAACACATTATCTTTCGAAACAGAAATACCATAATTCATAAATGTATGAATATAACCGTTATTAACCAAAATAGAAATTGAAACAACACCCCTAATAATAGTAGGTGCGAAATGACAGTTGTTTAATACAATTATTAAACCACTAGGAATTATTAAATCAAAACTTTTGATAGCTTCAACGGCTGCACGTATTCCATTTCCCATGTACAGGCTTAAAGCTCCATGTTTCAACTTCCTGCTTTCTCTAAGTCCTTGAGAAGTATTACAGATTTGAGTTCCACAACCTGCATCATACACCCAATTATTATTAGAAAAAGCATAGAGTTCTATAGTGAAGATACCTGAAGTACTAGCCACGCAAGCATTCTTTCTCTTCTTCAACTCAGCATGGTAGGACGAACAATTCCTCCTCCAGTGACCAACCTCCTTGCAGTGGTGGCAGATAAGGTCATTTGCTGGATTATCTCTCTTAGTCGGCGGTGGGATCTTAGTCTTGGGAGCATAAGCAAGCTTATTCTTTCCCTTGGCATTACCCTTTGCCCCTTGCAGTTTCTTCTTGTCCTTCTGGATCTTACCCTCGCGTATAGCTAACACAGCGGGGGTTTCAGCCTTCTTTAGAATACCTTTCTCATGGAGTTTCAGCATAGCATGTAACTCGGCTAGCGTTTTCCCCATGCTATGCATGTTATAGTTCTGAACGAACTGATCATAGTCCTTTTTGAGAGAATTCAAAATAAGACTCACACCAAGTTCATTGGGCATTGCATAGCCTAGTCGTTCCAAGTGTCCAAGTAGCTCTTCATCTTCAAGATATAAGAGCTTACTGACTGACCATCCTCCTGTTTGCAAGCATGAAATGCTTTAACTGTTTCAAACAGTTCATGTTTAGCTTGTTCCTCGAACATAATTTTCAAATCTTGGATCATATCATAATTTTCAAATCTTGCATCACGCGCAGCTTGAGATGCTACATGATAAGGAAGAGGGGTCATAGGCTGTTCCAAATGAACTAGTTTCCCTTCAGACCTAAGAACGATTCTTAAGTTTTGGAACCAATTCACAAAGTTTGATCTAATAAGTTTCTCGTGTTGGAGAATTGACCTGATTGTCGTATTGTTTGTGTTTTAGGCAGCAACAGCCATCTACAAAACAATCAAAAGTTCAGAAAATATTAGTATTTTCGATAATTATCTCTTATAAAATTAACTACCCATGTTTATTGCAAAAAATAAATAATTAATTTAGTAAGAGTCTAAGATCCAACTTGACGATATACCATTAATGCAGTTGATCTACTAGAAATGGTATAACTCAAAAGGTAATCTACGTGAGATAATTGCCAATGTGTGCAACTCGTAGCCATTATGGGGTACCGGGCAATATAATCCAGAATTATAGTGTCTAGTAGCATGTTTTACCCCATCTTGTGCCTCGGGTCGAAGGTCTGACCAACCATATTCGATATAAGTCGTCTAATATAAAATCTGAATTTTACAGTCTCAGGTCTGACCATATAATTATTATATTACCTTGTTTTGCAAATTCACCTAAGACTGTCTTAGAGTAAAAGAACAAACTCATGTGATTTTATACTTGGATGGCAACTGACTTAACTTTTAAGGGTATAAATTGATAAAACAGTGTTACTAAAATTTTATGTATAAGAAAGCATGCATACAACCTTATGACACTAGTTAATTTTAAAACCTTTTCATTTTCGTTTGTTTTAAAAATCTTTCTTTAAATCCCTTAATTTTATAAATTTTCATGCCATTTATAAAATTAGGGTTGCCGTTTATTTACAATATTTCTAAGTATAAGAAATCTTACTACGGATGATGTTAATTCCCCAAGGGAAATAATCAAACCCTAGTAACGATTAACGACATACTTAAAATACTGTTAAAACTGTTTATGTAAATATTGTGTAGTATAGCATGTTCCGTTGCGGGTTCCCTTGTGGAAACCACTAAATCCCTGCGTTATAGAACGTTTTGCAAGAAAATTACAAAATTTACGTATAGTCCATGATTTTCAAAGTGTATGTATCAATATACACACAATAAAAATCATGTATTTTTAGTCCATATTAATTTTGAAAATCGTTTTTACATAATTATATAAAATTGCGATAAAAATAAAACATGTAAAACTTATTTAACAAAATTAATCATACTAAACTAGAATCAGTTATGCAGTTAATTCAACAAAGGGTCTTCCCGAATATTGTAATTAAATAATTCACATAACAAATTCTCATGCATATAAATATTTAAGCTTACTAAACCATGGGTTATATGCACGTAATCCATGGTTTACAATTTATTAAACAAGATAAATAAGCAACAAATATTTATATCAAATAAATCTAAAACGTAAATAAAACCATTTTTAAACATTTTAGAAGATCATGTAAAATATATCTTATATATCATTACCATAATTATGTGACCAATTTTAAACAAGATTATTTCTATAAATAATTTTCTAAAATAATTTTTCACATAAAAGGCAACAATTACACATATATAGGCAGCAGATTTTACATATATTTACGTTTTTTTAATGTAATTAATATACTATATGATTTGGCTCGTGATGCCACTGTTGGAAATTGTTATCTAATAACAAATAATATTACAATTAATATTCTACGAGCTACGCAGCGGATCTATTCATATAGCATATATTAACACATAAAACAAAAATAATAAAACATATCGTTAGCAATCAAGCTAGTGACGAACGAAGATCTTGAAGTACACGCACGTGTGTAATAAACTTGCTTTACCGAAAACTACTTCTAGTTACTAAAGTAAGTAACATCCACGAAGTTCATACACTACACGTCAAGCAGTCTCACCCGAATGCTAGTTCTTGACCAACGAATATGATAACACTAATAAAACAAAACAAGAATACCCTTAAAGGTTGTTTGTTGCGATCGAACCAAGAGAGGAGAGACAAGGGATTAAGAATAATGAGCTCTAGGATCCTCCTTATATAGGGATAGATTTAGGGTTTACCTAAATTACATTCCTTGTAGGAAAAGATAGCTCAAAGCCCAATCCAAACCCCCTTGGGTTCTATAACCGGTCGAACACAACCCAAACACCCATTGGGTTGACTTTTTGACTTTTCTAATTATTTATGGTTAATTACATTTAATTACCCATTAATTAAAAAGCCTTATTAGTTAGTTACAATTAATTAACTAATAAACGACCGTTAGTGTTTATTTGTCAAATCATATATTAATATAAATAATAAATATAGAATTATATTATTATTCACATTAATAGAATGATACCTAAATGTATAACGTGTGTGACACCGTAGGCTCACATATTTCCAGCCGTATAAATATTCGTATGGCATGACCACAAACCCAACAATGTTAACTTGGATAAACCATTGGGATCGAACATGGGAGTTGAGCTAAACGATAATGCTAATGTGGCCACATCTAATTCGACTCCTACTACTAGTGAATCGATTCTGGAATCTGTTTCGTTTGCAACATTGTTGAAAGGTGCTACGAGTAGGAAAAGTGTGAACTTCCACACTTTAATTACATTGGTGGGGAACGGGGCTCATGTTGTTATTTCATTAGAGTCTGTTCGAGCTATCAGCGAACATTTTGCTAATATAGTTTATGTTTGTTTTGGGATAGCGGATGGCTTACCCCGTTATTGCAAACTATGTCAAGAACACTTGGAGTAAATATGGACTTGTTAAATCAAAGTTGAACTCGTCTAATAGGTTATTTTTCTTCAATTTTGGCTCTAAGGATATTATGAATGCAATGCTTGAGAATGGTCCTTGTATCATTCATAATCCATTTATCCTGAAAAAGTAGAATCCAGATGTGAACTTATTAAAAGAAGATGTTGGCAATGTTTTGGTTTGGGTTAAATTTCATGGTGTTCATATGACGATGTTTAGCAAGGATGGTCTGAGTGCTATTACTACTAAACTTAGTAGTCCCTTGATGCTTGATTCATATACATCTGACACGCAAAAAACAAAAAAACGAACACAACACACAACCACAAAATCAAAACACAATTTCAATCAAATCAAACACAACAACAAATCAACAAAACAAACAAATCACACACAAAACAAAACACAAACAAAAAACACCATACCAACAAATTCAACATCACATCGAAAACATAACCAACAAAAAAAATCAACACAAACCAAACAAAAAAATCAACAACAATTCAAAACATCAAAAAAAAAAAAAATCAATCACCCAAAAACAACAACGCCAAAAAACCACAACACAAACAATCAGCAAAAAACCAAAAACAAGATCAACCAAACAAAATTACAAAACAAAAACTAATTCAAAAACCAAAATCAACAAACACAAATCACAAAAAAAATCAACAAACAACAACACCAAAACAAACACAAGCAACAACAAATCAAACAGACACACACAACAAACACAACCAAAACAATCAAAAACACAAAAACAAACCAATATCAAGTCACAATCTAAAAGACAAACAAACACACATCAAACAAGAACACTAAAAACAAAACAACAACAAAACATCAAAACAACATCAACAAAACCAAACAGAAACCAAAAAAATCATACCAAAAACTTTCAACAACCACATCACACAAAATCAACAACACCAAAAAACACAAAAATCAAAAAACCACACATACCAAAAAAAGAAACAACAAACCTTCAAAAGACCACACAAAAAATTCAAAAAAACAACAAACCAACAAAAACAATCACTTCAAAACACAAAAAAACACAGAAACAAAAACATCAACAAAACAAAACACAACAACAACACACACACAAACAAAACAACAAACAACAATCACAACATTCAAAAAGAAAAACACACACAACAAACAAATCCAACAAAATCCCAAAAACAAAAACAAATCATCAACAAAAATCAAGACAAATCACAACAAAAAAACAAAAAACCATCACACAACAAACAAATTCACATCACAAACACAAAACCAAAATAAATCAACAAAACAAAACACACCACAAAAAAATCAACAAAACACAAACACAAAAGACAACAAACACAAAAAAAACATTCACAACAAAAACAACACAAGTTTCCAAAAAATCACAATCCAACATCAAAAACAAAACTCAAAAAACACATCAACAAAAAAAAACACACTTTCACCAGATCAACAAAACAAACAAACAATTCAAAACAACAATACACCCAAAAACACATACAATCCTTTCAAATCCCATCCAAAAATCATCATTTCTAATCACCCACAAAACACACCAAAAACAAAAAACACACAAAACACATCACAAAAACCATCAAACAAACACAAACACATCATATTCACTTCACCAAACAAAAAAATCACTAAAACAAAAAAAAAAAAATTGATGTTCATCAAAAAACATCCAATTCACAATCAAACACACACATCACAAAACACCAAAAAAAAAAAACAACATCACAAAAACAAAAAAAAAAAAAACAAATCACAAACATCAAAACGAAAAAAACACACACAATCAAAAACAATTTTCCACCAAAAGTCCAAAACAAACCAATTCACACAACATCACAAA
This sequence comes from Tanacetum coccineum, assembly GCA_026074375.1. Classification (NCBI taxonomy): domain Eukaryota; kingdom Viridiplantae; phylum Streptophyta; class Magnoliopsida; order Asterales; family Asteraceae; genus Tanacetum; species Tanacetum coccineum. The sequence goes on along the minus strand of BQNB010018699.1, from coordinate 24,794 downwards.
ACAAAATCACACAACAAACAGCGCAAACATCAAAACACACAAAAAAACACACATTCAACACACCAGAAAAAAAACATCACAACAAAAACAAACAAATCAACCACAACAACAAAACGAAAAAACAAAGAAACAAATCACAACATATCCACAAACACCATCATCAAATCAACTCCACAACACTCAACATCACAACAAAACATCACACACCAACCCCAAAACACCCAACACACAACAACAACCACACAACAACAACAAAAAAAACCCCACACATACAACACCAACCAAAACACGAAAAACCACCACATTTCAAAAAACACAATCACATCCACACTTCAAAACAACACACAAACAAACACAACATCCAAAAAAAAACACAAACAACAACACACAAAACACCAAACAACACAAAGCAAAACAACGCAAAACAACATACAATCCCAAACAACACAAACAAAACCAACACCCAAAACCACAAAGTTCAAAAAAAAAAAAATAAAAAACAAAACAACAAACACAAACAACACAAAACAAACAAACAAAACCCCAAATCAAAAAAATTCAACAATTCCAATCCAGAAATCAAAATCACACAACCAACACAAAACACAAGCAAAACCACAACATCACAAAACACACAAATCAAGAAAAAAAATCATCAAAAACAACAACCAAAAAAACCACATTCAAACACAAAACCTACCAACAAAAATCATCAAACATCAAAAATCAAACACCAACATAAAAATTTCCACACCAAACCACAAAAACAACCACACATCAAAAAACAAAAAACAACATCATCATCCAAAAAATCACATTCACACCAAATCAACAACACCAAAAAAACATTCAAAACCAATCAAACAAACAACCAACAAACACAACAAAAACACACCAACAAAAACCAAAACACAAAACAAACAAAAATTATCACAAAAACAGCAAATCAATCATCAAAAACAAATCACAATCAACAACAACAACAAAAAATCACAAAACACAACAACACAAATAAAAACACACCACACACACAGACAAAAAGACAAAACCCACAAACGAACCTCACAACAACCCACAAAAATCAACAAATCATTTCATGCAAAAAATCAAAAACATCAAAAACATCAAAACAACACACAAACACACAACACCCATTCACAATCACTTCAACACACCAACAACATCAATCAACCATCACAACAAACAAAGCAACAATCAAAAATTCACAAACATTCACAAAAACAACAACAACGATCAAACAAAACAACCAAACAACAAAAATCACAAATCATCAATCAAACACACCACCAAAAACACTTCAATTCACACAACAATAAACCAATCACAAAAAAAATTCAAAAACACAACAAACAACACAAAAAAAACGACAAATTTACAATAGCAACCACAAAAAAAATCAAACCACACACAACAAAAAAACATCAACAACTATCAAACACCCAAAACCACAAAAAAACAAAACATTTCAAAAAAAAAACCCATCATTTCACACATCCCACAAAAACACACCACACAAAACAAAAACAAAAAAACAACAAACTCACAAAACACAACAACAAACAACACAAACCCAACAAACAACCAAACCAACATCAAATCAAACAAAAAGGAACAAAAAAACCACAAAACAGAACAAATCATACAAACACGACACAAACACACCAACACAACAACACACAAAAAAAAAAAATCAATTCAAACAAACACTGTCACAAACAAAACATCAAAGAAAACAAAATTCACAAAACACCCAAAAAACATTCACAAAACAAAAAACCACAACACAACTCATCAAAAACTCAACACAAACAACAATCAACCAAAAAACAGAAAAAACATCAATCCAAAACACACAAAACATCAAACACAAACACACAAAAAAAAGAGCACAACACAAACAACCACAAACAATTCAAACACCAACATCATCCAATTCATCACACCCATCACAATAAAAAAAACAAAACCACAACACCACAAACAAACACAACAAACACGACAATCATCATCACCAAACCCAAAACCACCAAACAATCACAATCAACAACAAAACACACCAATCATCAAAAAACACACACAAAATCTAAATTTCACCACAATCCAAAACAAATTCATCAATCACACACTCAAACCACACAAAAAAAAAAAAAATTCATCACAAACAAAGTCATCACAAAACAACAAAAACAACCACAAAAACCAAAAAAAAAACCACAAAAAAAAAAACAACAAAAAAACAAAAAAAAACAACAACATCAAAACAAAAACCAACTCACAACACACACCCCACACAACAACAAAACACAAACAAAACACCAAACACAACACAAATCACACCCCCAAAAAAAAAAAACAAAACCAACATCATTCAATCACAAAACAAAACAACTAACAACCAAAAACAGGCATTCACACCCATTCAAACCAAATCAAACAGATCAAACAAAAATCAACAATTCACACACACAAATTCCACAAACAAACATTCACAAACAATCAAAAAAAATTCAAAAACAACAAACACTCACAACAAAAACAACAACACATCATCAAACTGAACAACAATCAAACAAAAACAAAAAACACAACACACAAAACACAGTCCACCAATTCACCAAGCAAAAAAAAAAAAAAAAAGATCACTCATCAAAAAACATCAACATATCACAACACAAAACAAACAAAACACACCAAAATCAAACAAAGAATCACAAAATCAAAAAAAAAATTCCCAACACACATCACAAAAACACCAAAACATCAACTAACAACCAACAAAAATAACAAACACCAAACAAAAAACAAAAATCAATCATCAATTCACAGTTCAACAACTCAATTATCATCATCACAACTCAAACACAAAAACACAGCATCAACAAAAAAAAACAAACAAAAAACATAAAAAACACAATCACAAATCCACGAAAAAACCAACAAAATCACACAAACACAATTCACCAAAACAACAAAATCGAACAAAACCACTCAAAACACAACAAAAAACTTTCAATTCAAACACCACCAAAAACATCACCAAACACAACAAAATCAAATCAACACAAAAACCCACACACAACACAAAACAAACACACCATAACAACACCAACACATCAACAATCCAAAAAAACACGAACACATCAAAACCAACCCATCAAACAAGAACAACACACTCACACCCAAACAACACACGTCAAAAAACAGTCACAACAACAAACATCAATGCACAAAACATTCAAACAACAAAAAAATACACAATACAAAACAAATTCACACAACCAAAACAAACCACAGATTTCCAAGTACGGACAAACACACTTATCATGATAACAAAAATCAAACATTCATTACACACATTGCGAACAAATTGTTTTGAATTCGAAACAAAGGGCCAGTATGTTTAACATTCAAACAGAGAAACACCATGATTCTTTTATTCAAATTACTATGGTGATCTTCTACTACTCCTATGCTTTCTCACTTTTGAGGCCGAAAGGTACTATGGTTCCGATTGACGCTCTTAACATAGGTTTGCTAGCTCTCTAGTGGCAGTTTTCTACGACCAATAGACAGATTAGCAGGAACGTTAGGCTTCTTATTTTGTTGCACTACTGTTTTCTGTGTGGGTCTATTTGAAGGTCTTGGTGGTGTCTTAAAGGTAACTTGCTGTTTCTTAGGCAAAGGGGTAGGAACAGCCCTATTGACTCTTCTTTGTGGTGGAATGTATTTAGGACTAATGGCATACATTCCTGGAGCAAGTACTTTGGGTTTAGCTCACCCATGCCTATATGAACCACTACTTATTTTTCCCTAATCAAGCGTCATTTTCCCCCAGTTGTCATTCTCACGCAAGTTTAAGGCAGTAATCTTGCCCTGATGCTCAATCTACGTGATTGGTGTATTAGATTCTGATAGTTCTTTAGTAAAACGTCGTTTTACATTCGTCGTCTCTACCTTAAATCCATCATCTGATGCTGAATCCTAACTGAAGTGAGTCGCAATCTTTACAACTGAGTCAACTCAGTTTTTCTAAGGCATTCTTTCAAAGCTATCTCTACAGTGGATCCTACATTCAACATTCTCTTGATGTATGATCTGAGTTTGCAAGTATCTTCTGATGAGTCGTCTTCCTCCCTTGAAGCTGATCCTTTAAAACATGTTAATTCAAACATTGCATTAGATGCAGTTGAGTTGAGAATTATCACAAACCCTCTGGGATTGAAGACATTCTTATATAGTTTGAAAACTAACTTGTAAATTAACGTGATTGCGTTTTCGATAAAAGGCACAACGTTTTCAATTCATTAAGCATTTGTTGCTTCATTAAAATCTCCAGCTTCAAGTTTCGATCGACGACTTTGGAGTGTCCCTATCCGTCAATTTAGATCTAAGTTCTTAACAAAGGCACTTCGAAGCCTAGGAGGGTCACAACAATATCCGACAGCAAAGCACAATAGAGGAGCAGAAATCTTTCTCTAAACAATTAGTATTAACCAGATCATTTTGAATTAAAAAGATTTTTCTCTCTCTATTATTCAGGTTCTTGTTCGCAAGAACCGCAATGTTCATAAAAACACTCATTGTCCAGCCTCGTCAAATATCCGCATTGTATTAAGTTACACTTCTGTAACAATGTTTTTCCAATCAAGTTGTTTGAACAAGTTTGTTTTAACATTTTCATAAAAAGGTTTGATTTGTTCTGTAAACATTGCTTTAAAAAAAACAAGGCGCAAAAAAAAAAACCTTAAAAACTAGGTTTAAAACTCCCATGAGCCGCTTGGATAGCGACATGGATCTATCTATTTTTTGGTTTATGACATGTTGCAAATGTGGAATCCACAAGTTTATAATAAGAGCCCATTGTAAACACGTTGGAAATTTGACTCTTTGCTTGGTACGAGTATGACAAATGGATCAACGGGTTTAGGTGTGTTACTTTTCCTGAGTAGCACGTTCTTCACAGGTAACCAATAAACCTGTTCTCGGAACAGATCCTTCGAGGAACAAAGTGACTATACAGAGGCATTAGCTCATCATAAGTTATAGTAGGTTAAATTTATCCCTAGTCTTTCCCAGAAATCTTAGTTCAACATGACTTCAGCATGAACTAATGAGTCTTCACTGTCATGCACTTTAATAGAGGTATGGGTGGGGTTTAAAGTGCAGGCCATCATCAAGGTAGGTTGCTGTCAACTAGCTTGGTCTGTGAGGTTCCACATATTGCTACCACCCTAGAGCAGTTTTGGAGTGCAAATTCATGTGTTTGCAAGGTTAGTCGTTTGTTAACTATTGGAATAGTTTGTGTTAGGTTGTTGAAATCTTTGCAAACAATTTTTCTGTTGCATACTTTATAAGATCACATTTTAAACAAACTATTTCTTCAAGGTACCTTGCTCCTCAAGGTACCTTCTTTTCCAAAACAACCTTTTTACTTTCATTTTCAAAGAGTTAATTGACTCAACGTTTTGAGAAAGTTTTGACTTTAGCAACACATTTTCTTCTTCAAGCTCAGCATTCCGTTTGTTACGTTGAATAATGGCCTGGTCTAAATCATGTTTGACTTTATTACGTTCTAGACTAACCATTTCTTGTTTGCATCTTGCAAGCTCAGCTCTTAAGGAGTCATTAACTAGGCTTTGTTCCTGGTTAACCTTAAGATGTCCGTCTAGTTGGGTTCTCAAGTCATCTACTCACGCCACAATGTTATACCACGAACACACCCCCTCTCCTATTACCCCACCCCATACTCATGATGTTCACTGCACCACCACACATCACGGTAGCGCAGAAGATACCAGTTTAGTTTGGTACATGTCTCACTCACACTCTCAGCTGTCATCTATCTGCGGCACTCCAACAGCACGTACTCTACTGGGTGGATGTATGGGGGGACGAAATCGGTATTGTCAAGACACCGCGAAATCCACTCACATCAACTATACAAAAACATCAAACAACTGAGTCTAGGTGTTCTTCCTGGTGCATCTCATGTGTCAACAGATGATTCACATTATCAAAGATTTGAATAGCATCGATGTGTACCTCATTGACTTGACCGGTGGTTGCACCATTGGTTCCACTTGTGGATGACAAGTTAGCCATGAAAGCTGCTGCTGCATGAGGTCCTTCATCTACGTCAGAATAGTACTTCGAACATGTTGGTAGTCGTAATAGCCAGTGGCTGATCATAAGGAGCTGTACATTCTACATCAGCAAGGAATGCTTCGGCTTCAGCATCTAAAACTGTTCCTTTCTCCTTAGCTTCCATTAACAGCATCTTATCCTTGAAGTACTGAGAGTCTTTTACTCTCTTTTTCTCCTTACATTGCCTAGATACATGCCCTTCTCCATGGTAGTTGTAGCATATCACCTTCTTCCCTACGTTGTCCGTCATCTGCCTGTAGCTCCTGTGTTTCCTCGATTAACCCGTATACCAACATTACCGCGGAAGCTCATTCACTGAAACGGTTTCAGTAATAATCTGCCCGTCATGCAACCGTAGAGCTGACTCCTTGAGGTTGGAAACAGATGTCCTGAGTTGGTTGTTGGTTGGTAGGAAACTGCTTTTGAAACTCACTCGAACAAGTTTAACGAATTGGTTCCATGGTTTTCGCAACATAGCATCATTGCTTGATTGAGGGACTTGTTGTGGGTGGAGGAAGTTAGTGGTCCATATTGTGGTGGTGGTGGAGTAGTGGTTTGAGTTGGTACATGGTAGTATGTTGTTTGAGCAAGGTATGCAAAAGATCAACAATACGGTAGAACCTTGCTCATGATTTTCTGAGTGTCTTCATAGCATGTAGTTCATTATGAATTTAAAGGTAGGTATAAGTTCAACATAGGTTGTTCTGTCAAAAATAGCCTTGTAGTTCTTCACATTGGTCATATACCTTTCCCAATACGTGAAGGTTGTTGCCAAACTTGAGTGTTCATATTGATGAGGGGGAGTCAAGCTGAGTAATCTTATATCATTAATCAGCTTGTGGAAACAAACAAATTAGTACTGAATTGACATCATTTCCTATTGCACAAATATCGTATAGCAGTTCGTCACTCATCAAAACTGTTTCTATCCTTCTGTTGTTGAGAGACTTTCCCGACACCTTTCATTAGTATCTCTACTAGTTCCCAAATCTCATCTTCCCATGTACGGAAGTCTGGTTTAGTATGTTGAATACATGTCTTGGGAGCCCTTGACTGAGAATGTTGTTTGCTTGAATATCAGCTAGTTCTTTATTGTTCTCAATCTCAGTAAACTCTTCATCTCGCTTATCTCTCGTTACTTGTACTGCAACATCACCTTAACCTTCTGTCATAGTGATTTGGGGATACGGAGTAGGTCCGTTTTGGATTGATCTCCAAATTAACTTTCCAAGAGGTTTACCACGAATGTATCTCTGATACAGAAACGTACCAACGCTTTTCGTAGTCCACTTTCAACCAACGAGGGAGGAACGATTGTCCGTTCCTTGCTAACATGCACTTGATTCCTTTTCAGTTGACATTTTTTAATTTAATATGAATGAACCGACATCTAATGATTTAAGAGATGACCACACACACACTAGTTTTGTGTTTAGGTTTGATGTTGTTTGGATTGTGTGGAGAATTTCACGGATCACAAGAAATAAACCATTACTCTATACTCTCATCTCACACTCACGACACTCGACACCCCCATACTCAATAAAAATAGAGATGCGAACTCAGCACCCTTACTCTCAAACCGAGCACCCCAAGGTTTTTGACTAGTTCGGGGCTGATTGTAGAAGACTAACATTCGTTCGGTTGTTGTTGTAAAATTAACTAGTTCTGTTCGCCTTGTATTGTACTAGTTCGGTTCCAAGTAGTTTTTACTAGTTCGGTTGATGAAAGAAATATCTAGTATCCGCTCACGCGTAAGCTTGTACTTATTACGGTTTCACACAAATGTGACTAGATCGGTTCTTGTAGAAAATGACTTGATCGGTTATTGAAGGTTTTCACTAGATCGGTGTGCAAATCATGGATCTTGGTTTCCTTACTTTTGCAAAATCGCTACGAATAACCTGTTATCTTTCAAGAAATCGCAAAACTAGATCAAGACGCGTATTTTTTTTATATATTCGAACCTCAAGGAGAAATAAAATTCCAAACCCTAGATCACGATTCGCCCTTTTTTTTATGATATTCGAACCACAAAAAAATCACCCCATCCTTGATTGCTAACGAGATGGTTTTGAGATATTAGATTATGCATAAACCATCTATGAATCAAGAATCAAAACTAACAAACAAAAAAAATCGAATGCCTCTTTTTTTTTAATTCCCGAAACCAAAAAGATAATAAAACACAAACCAAATCAAATCATCAATATTGAAAGGCTCTTGATACCAATTGTAGGTTCCATGATCATTCAATCACAACCTTAATTATGATATATAGAATCAAGATGCAAGAAATTAAAGACTTTTATTGATGAAAAGAGAGACAAAACATAAAAAGAGGCTAAACCTAATCTTGACAATGTATTGGTGTATGATGGAATGTCTTACCCTAGAAAAAGAAAAACAAGAGTATAAATACTCTAAGGGGGGCCGACCTATGTAGGCTTTTGTGGGCCTTTTGCGGACTTTTTCCTCAACGGCCCGTTTACATTACAATACATTAAATAACGAGCTATCAAACGTCGTCTAACTTCGAGTGACCAAAACTTCTTTGTTAGACTTCAATTCTTTGTTTCTAACATGGAAGATCAACCAAATACCAGACTTGGTCATCTTTCATGGATTGCATTTTCGTATTCATAGCTTCAAGCCATTTGTCAGATTTAGGATCTACTAAAGCAGCTTTATAATTAGGAGGTTCATCAAGATCCCCTAATTCATACTCCTTAACATCAACATAGTAACCGTATCTATCTGGTGCTTGATGTATCCTTGTGGATCTACGAATAGGAACTCCAATATTTTGGGGCTCGACCTTGATAGGTGCGACCTTATTATGTTCTTCGCTAGTATTTTCAGAAGGTTGTGTATCTTCCACTTGAATTATTTCAAGCCCTTTATCACTCCCACTTATTTCGAGAAGTCGATGACTTCCACTCGCTTCTTGTACCAAGAACTATTTTCAAAGAACTCGGCCTTTCGAGAAACCAAGATCTTGTTTTCGAGTGGATAGTAAAAGTAGTAACCCATCGTTTCCTTAGGGTAACCTACAAAGATACACTTAATGGATCTGGAATCAAGTTTGTCATGCGTGTCTAGTTTCACGGGTGCCTCACAACCCGAACTCCTTAAGTAGGACAACATTGGGAAGATTTTCTCGTACATATTTCATAAGGCGTCCTATCAACCTCTTGTTGTGGCACCATATTGAGAATGCGAGCTGCAGTCTCGAGAGTATATCCCCAAAAGGATTTTGGTAGAGTTGTTAGATTCATCATGGATTGAACCATATCAAGTAAAGTATGATTCTTCCTCTCAGACACCCTATTATGTCGTGGTGTATAAGGTGAAGTTAGTTGAGATACGATACCATAACTTTTCATATGATTAACAAACCCATAACTCAGGTATTCTCCTCCTCGATCGGATCGAATATCCTTTATCTTTTTACCGAGTTGATTTTCAACTTCATTTTGAAAGACCTTAAATGTTTCAAACACCTCATGTTTATGTTTCATCAAGTAAAAAAACCATAACGGCTGAAATCATCTGTAAAGGTGATGAAGTAATTAACACCTTCTCTTGACACAATTTTGAAAGGGCCATATACATCAGTGTGTATAAGTCCTAACATATCCTTAGCTCTTTCCACTTGATGTAGAAAAGGCTTCCGCGCCATCTTCCCAGATATACAAGACTTATATTTCTCATGTGATTCATCGTGAGTGGGTTGCAGGAGCCCATCATGCTGAAGCATGTCCATGTGTTTCTTGTTTATATGTCCAAGAAGACAATGCCATAGATAATAAGAGTCCAACCCATGTGTGGCTCTTTTATTGCTAACATTATAATTAGAACTAACATTTGGATAAAGATTATGCATATCTATTCTATAAATACCATCACGTAGAATTGTATTAAAATAAAACACATTAACTTTCGAAACAAAAATACCATAATTCATAAATGTATGAATATAACCGTTATTAACCAAAATAGAAATTGAAACAACACCCCTAATAATAGTAGGTGCGAAATGACAGTTGTTTAATACAATTATTAAACCACTAGGAATTATTAAATCAAAACTTTTGATAGCTTCAACGGCTGCACGTATTCCATTTCCCATGTACAGGCTTAAAGCTCCATGTTTCAACTTCCTGCTTTCTCTAAGTCCTTGAGAAGTATTACAGATTTGAGTTCCACAACCTGCATCATACACCCAATTATTATTAGAAAAAGCATAGAGTTCTATAGTGAAGATACCTGAAGTACTAAACTAGCCAACTCAAGCATTCTTTCTCTTCTCAACTACAGCATGGTAGGCACAACAAATGATTCCTCCTCCAGTGAACCACCTCCTTGTCAGATGGTTGTCAGATAAGGTCATTTGCTGGATTATCTCTCTTAGTCGGCGGTGAGATCTTAGTCTTGGGAGCATAAGCAAGCTTATTCTTTCCCTTGGCATTACCCTTTGCCCCTTGCAGTTTCTTCTTGTCCTTCTGGATCTTACCCTCGCGTATAGCTAACACAGCGGGGGTTTCAGCCTTCTTTAGAATACCTTTCTCATGGAGTTTCAGCATAGCATGTAACTCGGCTAGCGTTTTCCTCATGCTATGCATGTTATAGTTCTGAACGAACTGATCATAGTCCTTTTTGAGAGAATTCAAAATAAGACTCACACCAAGTTCATTGGGCATTGCATAGCTTAATCGTTCCAAAGTGTCCAAGTAGCTCTTCATTTTTAAGATATAGGAGCTAACTGACTGACCATCCTCCTATTTGCAAGCGTGAAATGCTTTAACTGTTTCAAACAGTTTATGTTTAGCTTGTTCCTCGAACATAATTTTCAAATCTTGGATCATATCATAATTTTCAAATCTTGCATCACGCGCAGCTTGAGATGCTACATGATAAGGAAGAGGGGTCATAGGTTGTTCCAAATGAACTAGTTTCCCTTCAGACCTAAGAACGATTCTTAAGTTTTGGAACCAATTCACAAAGTTTGATCTAATAAGTTTCTCGTGTTGGAGAATTGACCTGATTGTCGTATTGTTTGTGTTTTAGGCAGCAACAGCCATCTACAAAACAATCAAAAGTTCATAAAATATTAGTATTTTCGATAATTATCTCTTATAAAATTAACTACCCATGTTTATTGCAAAAAATAAATAATTAATTTAGTAAGAGTCTAAGATCCAACTTGATGAGAATACCATAATGCATTTGGATCTACTAGAAATGGTATATACTAAAAGGTAATCCAACTAGATAATTGCCAATGTGGCAACTCGTAGCCATTATGGGTACTCATCGGCAATATAATCCAGAATTCTATGTCCTATAGCACTGTTTTAAACCCATTTGTGCCTCGGGTCTATTAGGTCTGACCAACCATATTCGATATAAGTCGACTAATATAAAATTCTGAATTTTACATTCTCAGGTCTGACCATATTAAATTATTATATGTACCGTGTTTTGCAAATTCCACCTAAGACTGTCTTAGAGTCAAAGAACAAACACATGAGTTTTTATTAACATGGATGGCAACTGACTTAACTGTATAGTAAGGTAATAAATTGATAAACAGTGTTACTAAAATTTTATGTAAAAAGAAAGCATACATACAACCTTATGACACTAGTTAATTTATAAACCTTTACATTTTTCGTTTTTTTTAAAAATCTTTTCTCTTTAAATCCCTTAAAAATCCCTTATTTTATAAATTTTCCATGCCATTTATAAAATTAGGTTGCCTGTTATTTACAAAATTTCTAAGATAAAAAGAAATCTTCTTACTACGGATGGATGTTAATTTTTCCCCAAGGAAATAATCAATACCCTAGTCAACGCTTAACGACATACTTAAAATACTGTTAAAACTGTTTATGTAAATATTGTGTAGTATTGCATGTTCCGTTGCGGGTTCCCTTGCGGAAACCACTAAACCCCTGCGTTATAGAACGTTTTGCAAGAAAATTACAAAATTTATGTAAAGTCCATGATTTTCAAAGTGTATGTATCAATATACACACAATAAAAATCATGTACTTTTAGTCCATATTAACTTTGATAATCGTTTTTACATAATTATATAAAATTGCGATAAAAATAAAACATGCAAAACATATTTAACAAAATTAATCATACTAAACTAGAACATTATGCAGTAAAATTCAAAAAGGGTCTCCGAATATTGTAAATGAAAATAATTCACATAACAAATTCTCATGCATATAAATATTTAAGCTTACTAAACCATGGGTTATATGCACGTAATCCATAGTTTACAATTTATTAAACAAGATAAATAAGCAACAAATATTTATATCAAATCTAAAACGTAAATAAAACCATTTTTAAACATTTTAGAAGATCATGTAAAATATATCTTATATATCATTACAAAATTATTGACCATTTAAACAAGATATTTTTTATCAATACTATTCTAAAATAATTTTTCACATAAAAGGCAACAATTACACATGTATAGGCAGCAGATTTTAGATATATTTACATTTTTTTAATGTAATTAATATACTATATGATTTGGCTCGTGATGCCACTGTTGAAAATTGTTATCTAATAACAAATAATATTACAATTAATATTCTACGAGCTACGCAGCGGATCTATTCATATATCATATATTAACACATAAAACAAAAATAAGAAAACATATCGTTAGCAATCAAGCTAGTAACGAACGAAGATCTTGAAGTACACGCACGTGTGTAATAAACTTGCTTTACCGAAAACTACTTCTAGTTACTAAAGTAAGTAACCTCCCACGAACAGTTTTCAATATAAACACTACAACGTCAAGCAGTCTCTACCCCGAATGCTGGTCATTGACCACGAAATATGATACACTATAAAACAAAACAAGAATACCCTTAAAGGTTGTTTGTTGCGATCGAACCAAGAGATGAGAGACAAGGGATAAGAATAATGAGCTCTAGATCCTTCTTATATAGGGATGAATTTAGGGTTTACTTAAAATACATTCCTTATAGGGAAAGATAGTTCAAAGCCCAATCCAACCCCCCTTGGGTTTTAGAACCGGTCGAACACAACCCAAACACCCATTGGGTTGACTTTTTGACTTTTCTAATTATTTATGGTTAATTACATTTAATTATTAATTAAAAAGCCTTATTAGTTAGTTACAATTAATTAACTAACTAATAAACGACCGTAGTGTTTATTTGTCAAATCATATATTAATATAAATAATAAATATACAATTATATTATTATTCACAGTAATAGAATGATACCTAAATGTATAACGTGTGTGACCCACCGTAGCTCACATATTCCAGCCGTAAAAATATCGTAGGCATGACCACAAACCCAACAATGTAACTTGGATAAACCATTGGGGATCGAACATTGGAGTTGAGCTAGACGATAATGCTAATTGTGGACCACACCTAATTCGATTCCTACCTACTAAGTGAATCTAATTCTTGAATCTGATTCGTTTTGCAACATTGTTGAAAGGTTCTACATACGGAAATAATTTATTATATTCTGATGAACCGAGTTAGGAAAAGTGATGAACTTCCACACGTTAAATTACTTGTGGGGAAACGGGGCCATTGTTGTTATTTCATTAGAGTCTGTTCGAGCTATCAGCGAACATTTTGCTAATATAGTTTATGTTTGTTTTGGGATAGCGGATGGCTTACCCTGTTATTGCAAACTATGTCAAGAACACTTGGAGTAAATATGGACTTGTTAAATCAAAGTTGAACTCGTCTTAATAAGTTATTTGTTTCCTTCAATTTTGGTGCTCTAAAGGATATTAGAGAACGCAGATGCTTAGAAATGGTCCTTGTATCATGAATAATCCATTTATCCTGAACAAGTAGAATGCCAAGATTGAACTTATTAAAAGTATAATGTAGCAATGTTTTGGTTTGGGTTAAATTTCATGGTGTTCATATGACGATGTTTAGCAAGGATGGTCTGAGTGCTATTACTACTAAACTTAGTAGTCCCTTGATGCTTGATTCATATACATCTGACATGTGCGTGCAATCATGGTTTAAGTTAAGTTATGCTAGAGCAATGATTGAGCCTCGAACGGATGAGGAATTGAAAGATACTATCGTGGTGGTTATGCCCAAACTTGTTGGTGAGGGGTTCTATATGTGTACTATACGTGTTGAGTATGAATGGAAACCTCCTACCAAGTGTTTGAGTTGCAAGGTATTTGGTCACTTTATCGATAAGTGTCCTAAGAATATCGTCTCAGATGTGGTGAAGAACTTGAAGAATCCTAGACAAGCTGTTAGAGGTGTTCAGATTGGTACAAAGGTGGATTTTAAACCAATTAAACAAGTTTATAGAGCTGTCTCTAATAGGAATGATGCCAACTCTAGTGGTAAAAAAGAAGCAAGCTGTGGTAGCTAGTAAAGAGGTTGGTAATTCAAACCTATTTGATGCGCTTAATTCGGTTAAAAATTATGATGACTTGGGTACAAATGGGGGGCATTCAAAGTCAGATAGGAAGGGGCCAATTCCAGCGTGTTTTTGTCTGATCACGAATTCTTTAATGTGGCATCTAGTAGTACTACCCCTATAGTTGAAAGAATTGATAAAATGGAAAGACAAAACATTGATGGGAAACTTACACTTGTGGATGACGACGGGAAGCTGTTACCTAAGGTTGTCTCTATGGCAAATGTGGATAGTGATAGTGAAGTGAAAGATGCGGTCGATGTTCATCAAGTTTTTATGGCATCTACAAGTTTAAAACGTGGCGCTAATAGTGGATATGGCACTAATAGCTTGTTTGAACAACGGAGGACGACAAAACGGGATGATGATTACGACCCTTATGATGATGATCTTTATGAAAGTCATGATATGTCTGAAAACCTTCAGGCTATTTGTGATGATATTGATATCACGGTCCATGGTCGGAAGAAGAAATAGATCAATTTTGATGTTTTTGAGTCAATTATAATCTACCTATAGTCGTATCATCCTTTGAAGTAGTTGTGCTTGTTGTATTAGCTTTCACCTATGTAACGATGTGGGATTTACCCACATCCGTTGTACTGAATCGTTTTTTAGAATAACAAATTTACAGGAAAAACTTTTTACCAAAAATAAAAGACGGGTTTTTCTTGAAAAAACAAAGGGCGTAACTTTCATTTTTGATGTATATGGGCTATCACTACCAAAAACTTTTGTATTCCTTTTCTTCCTAATTACGTACCCAGAAATATTTAGAGGTACCATTTAATCAAATAGCTTAGAACGACATACAAAATAACCTTATAGATGGTACATATTATGTTAATAGAGTTGTATGAGTTGATAGTACATATAGGTGCCTTAGGCTGGATGGTATTGTGAGTGAAAACCCACTTTCCACCTCAGCGTCACATCAGCTTTCTCTCTTCAACTTTAAAACTCACTACAACTCACCTTTCAACCGTAATAGCAACTTTAAAACTCACCTTTCGTCACCATTTTTTATTTAAATACTTTTATTCATAAACTAAAACGTAAATATTAACGTAAACGTAAACGTGCGAAATTAATAAAAACGTAAACTAAATTAAAATCTTTTATTCATAAATTAAAAACTTAAACGATACATAGATAAATAAAAACGATACGATATATAGATAAAAAAACTGAAACGTACTAAATTAAAAATGTAAACTAATATGGCAAATTATACTTGTCTTTAATCTCCGCCCTTACTTCATCCATTGCCATCTGCTGCTCCCCGGTTAAGTGATCGTATGGCTGGAAATAGAACCTTATGTCTTCTTGGCATTGCCGATACTCCTGAGCTACAATATCTCGTTCACGACATTTCACATCCCTCCTTTTGATCTTTAAAAATTTTTTCGGCGCTGTTGTGCTTGCTCTCGGAGTTGTCATTCTCGGTTACAATCACCTAGCTATGCATCGTCATTCATTACTTGAGTATCCGATTCTTGACTTTTCTTTTTCGCCAGATCTCTCGCTTCAGTCCCAGCCCGATAGGTCATCAAATATACTGCACCTCATCTTCATCGTTGTCGCCAACATTAGTATTCAGATTAATACTAGCGTCCCCAGACTCTGTGTTGAACGAACTCGAACTAGATGACTTGTGTCTCTTGCTACCTCCCTCACACTTTGTGGCAAATTTTGGAAGTTCAATTGTCTTTCATTTCGGACTATCATTTAAAACCTCCCAACAATGACGATATTTAAAGGTATTTCATGTTTGAGCTTGATAGTGAATAATTGCCCTATTAACGTAATCTTCGTCGGAGGCTCCACTCTCCTACGACATACGCATGACGTTACCATACACTCCACAAAACCTAACCACGGCCGGGCGCACCGTCTTCCATTTCCCGCACACCATATCGTACGTTCGACGACCGTACTGTTTTGTTTTGCTCTCCATGTAATCCAAAACCTCACACCAAAATCCAGCTTCCTTCCTCGCGTTACTATACTTGTTGTTTTCGGAAACGGCAACCCAACCTTTAGCCAACACAATTTCTTCCTCATGTCTCCACGTAATCTGCCGGGGTGCATTATCATTTTGAATCATCCTCTTTTGGCGTGCTTTAATCGGATTCTTCGTCTTCAGTGGTGAGGTCGCGACTGCTTCAACAGGAGATTCGTGAGGATTGGGTTCTTGCCAATAACCGGTGCTTTCTTAAAAAGAGTCCAAAAATTGAGGCGTGTACAACTCTTCGACCGGAAATACATTAATCGGAGACATGGCTGGATCCGTACGTCGTTGTGATGACGAACCACCCATTTGGGTTTGTGAGACGTAATCATGGTGGTTAAATAGGAACGAGCTTGGTTGTGACGAGTAATCCTGAAACGCATTTGGGTGTGACCCGAAACTGTGAAACCCGTATTGTTTCGGTGCCGGTGTCGGGTTTGGGTATGGTTGGTTTGGGTAAAGTTGGTTAAAATAGTATGATTGTCCCCGTAATAAGTCCGTTTGTGGGTTTGGTGATGGGTTTTCGAGCATAAAGGTGTCATCGGGTGTCGACGGATTGCTTCGGTTGGGGTTTCTTGGTTGACGGTTGTTGGGTCGAGGAGTGTTTCGGTGAGACATTTTTTGAAAATAAAATTGAGAGTGTGAAGTTTAGAGAGATTGTATATAAATTGGGAGAGTTGTGTATAAAAATGGGTGAAGAAGTGGGTATTTATAGGTTAAAAAGAAGGGTTTTTCAAAAAAAGTTTTTTAATGTGTAACGGATAAATAAACATGGGGTCCCACTTATTTTGTAACTCACCGAGGTGAGTCACTCACCGTTCGACACAAAAGTCACGCGTGAGTTTTGGGGGGTGGGATAAAACTCGCGCGCGAGTTTCAAACTCACACGATGAGTTTTGTGCCCATACCGTCCGGCCTTAGTATATCTTTTTATAAAGATCACTCCAACATTTAAACCCACATAGGTTGAAGCAAGAAATTGCTACTACCATATATACCATAGAGTATATAGATTACTCGTCAATGGATTGATATGATGTTTTAATGTTATTTGCATGACTCGCTTATTACAAAATAAGTTAGCCTTGCAAAGGATATTAAAATTTATATCATTCCTAACTTTTTATTTTTTCTTCAAAGATACTTTCTTTTAACATAAGTTCAATCTTTCTCTTAACAAACATCGCGAGTCTAGTTCTTTATAGATTTCAAAATTTGCTTATGTTGTACGTTCACACTTGACACCTGGTAACATATTAGAAATAGAATGATCATGGTGCTGGTATCTAAAGCTATTATGGGGCGATAACCTTGAACTTTTACTAAAACTTTAGATAAAGTATAAAAACGTCATCAAAAAATGCAAAAACAAGAACGGCACCGACTATAAAGCATCAAATGAAGTCCATCACATTTCAATAAGGTATCATTATACCACTTGCACATTAAGTTAAACAAGTTGGCTTATTGCCCGCGCGTTACGGCGGGGCTAACTTAGTCTCGAAGGGTATTTAGCTAATGTAGTATGCGCTTTGCGGTGGGGGCTAACTTAGTCTCAAAGGATATTAAGCTACTATAGTATGTTTTTTCAGATATTTTGGTGTGTTTTTAGTGGATTTTAGTATAAAAGTAACGCAATCCCAAACACCCCTTGAATTAGCAACACATATAATCAAAGATTAAGAACAGAAAATAAGCGAATCCAAATGGGTAATTTTATTTCTTGTTGCATCCTGTTACTAATTCACAAATAATCAATAGCAAACGTTGTTACATGATGTATACTTCAACGTGAAGAGGCGAAACTGAAAATCAGATTGGGTGATATAGCACACTTACACCAGAAGCTTATTTGCATAACGATTACTTCCAAAATTCTTTCGGTTTGATGGCAATTACGATGACCTGTGCAGTTGTGTTGCTATGCAAATCAAGCTTCTGCACCCCCCGAGCTCTTGCCAATTTTAGTACGGACACTAAAGCATGAAGCTCGTCAACATTAAAGCCTCCACACATGTAAATGAAACAAAAGCAGATTTATCAATCCACACGTCAAATATTCCACCAACAATGATGCTGGTGTCGTGAAGTTAGTCAAATTTCAGTCTGTGGCAACAAACTTTTTTTCATCTATAAGAAATCATCAAAGTTTATACATAAAATAAATGTACCCCGATAACAATGTTCATGCCTGGTTCAACCCATGGAAGCCTGAGAAGATCACGGTTCAAAGCATCTACATGAAACAAACATCGCATCAACAGACAAAGCATCAATAAAATCAGTCGTTTTTAGTATCGACTCCAAGTTGTTAGTTGTCTTGAGATAAGATGTTAGTAATGGGTCACTTTTAGACTTTTGATATGAGCGAAATGGGCTCGGTTAGGTGACCCGGTATTGTTTAACCACAACCTAAGTCAGCCCATTTAAAAGTAAACGTGAAGTTTTTTGAAACGACTATAACTTTAACTATATCCGAAAAAACACTTCCGTGGAGTTTTTAATGATGCAAGCATGTCGTCTGATTAAGAAAATGGTGACCGAGAATAATAAACATGTTGTATGAATAGCGAACCCAATGACCCAGCTAACGGTTGTTTGGATGTACACAACACCTGTTAATGCACCAATTAAAGCTAAGGTGAATGATAGGTATCATAAGTTAAAGTGGCTACCGAGTTGTTTCTTCCCTTTTGGGGTGTTTGTATCGACCTGATCAACCCTAAAGGCAATTCCACACGGGCGTAGACCATCGGCTCCTAGGGCTAGGAGATCGAGTCCGGTGAAGAGAATGCCTAGTTGCCAGTTTTTTGGTTGGATGCATTTAGATTGGTTGGTGCATCTTGGTAGTTTAAGACGTGGTATGGTTGTTGTTAATGTTATCATACCCATACCCTGTTAAAATAACGATGTCGTAAATCTATGTGTAATATTTTAAATTCATACAATTAGCAAGATGTTTGGAATATTTTAATAGTATTTGCGGGTTTGATCCGAACCCACTGCCTTGACCCGACCCAAAACCCAGCCCAAAACCCGGCCCGTTTTCCGGCCCAGCCCATTTACCCTAAAATTTATGAAATACCCCCACACCATGTGGCGAATTACGAAAACTACCATCACTTTAAAAAAATTACACAATTCCCCCTCACCCACTAACGGCTGTTAATTAACGACCGTTAGTTTTTTTTAACAACTTATGAAAATAGTCCTTAGGGCCGGTCGTTACTTAACGAACGTTAAGTAACGACCGTCCTCACTTTAAAAAAATTACAAAATTCCCCCTCCCCCCACTAACTGCTGTTATGAAAATAAGTCCCTTAGGGTCCGGTCGTTACCTATAACGAACCGTTAAGTAACAGACCGTCCACACTGTTAACAAATTACCAAAGTTCCTGCCCGCCCCCTAAAGCCCCCCACTAACTGCTGTTAAGTAACGACCGTTAGTTTTTTTAACAATTTACAAAAATAGTCCGTCGGATCGATCGTTACTTAACGAACGTTAAGTAACGACCGTTGTCCTTTGCGCCCCACGGCGAAGCGCGGGTAACCCAACTCGTTTGTATACAAAAATTAGTTCATTCATTTGTAGAAACTAATTACAAATAGTTATCTATTTATATAGCTTTGATAATACCATACTTGGATCCACCTATACTATTATTTTCTCATTTGCACATATTATAAAATTAAATAAGAGATAGTAAGTAAATGTGACTTAAGCGGCTCAATATCATTTCTAAAGCTAATTCCAGTAACACACTTGAGCCAAACCCGAAATCCGCTGCAAGAATAAAAACCCTTTTCTATCATCAGTTTTCGAAGAATCACAAAGAAAAAAAACACATCTCCACAAATTAATACCTCATTCACACAACTTCAAGCTTTATGAATCTTGTTCTCTCCCACAACACTCTATATGCCCTCACGCCATCCAAGTTATGCTAAAACATACATTTAATTTTTTATTCAAGGTAAACACATTAAAAAATTAACAACCATCTTAACCCTAAAAAAATCAAAACCTTTTTTAAGGAAATTTAAAATTAAAAAACTCACTTTTTTGAAAGATCAACACCATGCTTCTACTACCACCGCCAATATCATATTGATGAAGTTGTGTGAAAGTTTCAAGAAGGAACGAAAATAATCTAGAGAGAAGGAAGGTCGGTAACGAATATGTTGATATGTTGGGTGTTGGGCCAAAACAAAGAAAACAAGCTAAAGTTAGCCCACCGCCAAAACGACACCACACATTGCCGTTTTTATAACGGCTTTTAGTATATATGATAATTGTTATGTCATGGTGGTGGTGTTGAATGTTAAACCCTGTAGGAGATACATTTTATTGATGCAATGTTTATAAAGGTAATACATGAAAACCCTAATGCACTTGAACTCACAAACGGGTTCGGGCCTTATAATCCTCTAATACTCCCTCAAAGTTCGAGCGACGAAATCACGAAAGGTTGGACTGTAATTGAAAATTAAAGCAAAGAAAAGAAAAAAACATTTAAACAATAAAAGCGATAACTTATTGATGAAGAAATCTGACAGCAAGCGGAAGCAATTCTTCAAGCAACGACAAACATAAATTAAATTATGTTAAAAGGATAAGAAAGGCTCATGACGGCCATTAGGTTTTGATAATGGAGATGGAGAGATTTGACGGGGTGGCATAGATGCAGCGGCTCATGGCGGCCGACTAGGTTTTATGATCTAACCCGCTCTAATACCATGTTGAATGTTAAACCCCGTAGAAGATACATTTTATTGATGCAATATTTATAAAGGTAATACATGAAAACCCTAATGGACCCGAACCCACAAACGGACTCGGGCCTTATAATCCTCTAATAGCTGGTAGAGTGGTAGATGATTATTCAAAATATGCATGGATGAAGTTTTTAAAAGAGAAAAATGAAGCCTTGAAAGTGTTTGTTGAATTTAAGAATAATGTGGAAAAGGAGTTGCATGTTTGATATTTTTTCTAGTTTTGTAACAACAATGGCATTTCAAGGCAGATGACATGCGCGGTACCTCACAACAAAGTGGCGTCTCGGAAAGGAAGTTGGCTCATCTTACATCCATGAGTCGACCATGGTTACATGATAAAAGTCTTCCACATGATTTGTGGGCAGAAGCCATTCGATGTGCTTGTTATGTGATAAATCGACTACCTCCTTTGGGCGATGATCCTTTCGAGTATTTGGTTCACTTTGCTATGTCCATATAGTAAAAAAATAAACGAACCAAACTTGACCCGAAAGCAAAGAAATGTGTTTTTGTTGGCTATGATATGTGAAGAGTAATAAAGAGCTTGCAGCCTCGGAATAAAGAGATTCTTAGTGAGTTTGTTATTTAAAAATTAGAATGTCTATAAGAATCAGAGTTATTTCATTGAAGACTCAAAAAAAACTTTCTGTAAAGTCTGTGATATATTCCCAACTATGTGAATCTAATGAGAAATGCTATGCCACAAAGAATCCAGACAAAAACTCTCACAATGATGTGGCAACATGATTTGTCCAATGAAAACAATTATGAAAAAGCAAGATTTTATTTGATTGGACAAATTATGTTGCCACATCATTATGTGAGAGTTTTTTTTAAACCCTTTGTGACATAGCATTTCTCGAATCGAATATAGTTAAAACTCTATTTAACATTATTTAACTTATGTAAAAAAATTGCAGAACTAATTTTGATAAAAATGGGCAAACGGACGGATTATAAACTCGTCTTCATATTGTGCATTGATGTAAACCATCTAACCTTTTCACATTCGGAATCAAGATTTGCGTTCTTTGACCATTTTAATAGTCAATCCCACATAGGTTGAGGCAATAAAATGTTAGCTTATATCTCATTCTGTATAAGGCAAATATGCGAGTAGAATTGTATTATGTTTTCAATTAATATACGTACGCACTCACTAACGATTTCACAAGTAATGGGTGTTGTTATATATTGATTGAAAAATTATACCACTCTGAACTCTTTTTGTTGCTATCCCTATAGATCTTTTTAAAAACAATAATTAGTGATTATTTTTCACACATGCACCACAACATCTCGGGTAAATATATGCAAACGTGACATGCATATAAGGCTAACATATCGCATCTCATCTCTTGTTTGTCCAGTCTTGTTATTCCCGTTACAAGTAAAAGATATCCTTTCTTTATTTTCGTATCATTTCAGTCCATCACTAGTTGGTTCATAAACAGATATTTGGTCTCAGTCAGTGTTGATCATAGTAAGTTCGAAAAGGCGAAAGGTGGAGTAGTAGATCACACGTTATTTTTTTATAAAGGTTAAATAAAGGTCATATGATAGCATATAGGAGTAACAAGATAACTTCTTCATATTTCATTACCATACATGTAAACTTTTACCTACAAAATTTTAACTCCTCTCTAGATCATTTTTTTTACTAATGTGTCAACACCTAAAGATCACGAAAAATACAATACAATGAGACAAAACTCTAAATTTTGTAGCATATACTGAAACTCAGAAGAAACAAATTTGAAGACAAGAAAATGTCAACTAGCATACACTACTACAAAAACAGCATTTACCCACGGACTTTTCCCACGGAAAAAATCTCGTGTGAAATTTCCCACGGAATACCCACAAATTACCCACCGAATTGGTGTAAATTGTTGACCAAGTTTTCGTGTGAAATCCGTGGCAAATTTCCCACAGATTTCCCACTATTCTTGTTGATTCGACATCCGTGGGAAAATTGTGGCAAATTTCACACATATTTGCCACGGCTACAGATTTCCCACAGATTTCCCACAGATTTTGACTATCGTTTGTTAGTTTACATGTGGCCAATTTCACACGATTATGTCCGTGGGAAAGTCATGGGTAATTTCCCACAGATTACCCACCAAGTTGATAAATCCGTGGGAAATACGTGGGTAATTTCCCACAGATTTCCCACAAAAATACCGTCTTTACGTTTCTGTCTACTTACGCATTCCCACGTTACTTAGTATGTGTTCATATGTGTTTGTAGTTTAATATCATATGTGTTTGTTGATTAACGTAACTATTTATGTGAGTATCGCAAGTATACGTGTTGGTTTAGGTATAACCTTTCGTGTAACAAATCATTACGTGTGTATGAATATCTATACGTGTGTGTTCCACATGTGCGTTTATGACATTCATTGTATGCATTGATGTTTAGTATGTAAGTATACGAACTTGTATACGCCTGAACGTGTAACCATGTCGTAAAAGTAAAAAAAACGATTATGTCCGTGGGAAAGTCATGGCTAATTTCCCACAGATTACCTACCAAGTTGATAAATTCGTGGGAAATGCGTGGGTAATTTCCCACAGATTTCGCACAAAAATATCGTCTTTACGTTTCTGCCTACTTACACATTCCCACGTTACTTAGTATGTGTTCCTATGTATTTGTAGTTTAATATCATATGTGTTTGTTGATTAACGTAACTATTTATGTGAGTATCGCAAGTATACGTGTTAGTTTAGGTATGTTCCACATGTGCGTTTATGACATCCATTGTATGCATTGATGTTTAGTATGTAAGTATACGAACTTGTATACGCCTAAACGTGTAACCATGTCGTAAAAGTAAAAGAAAACGATTATATCCGTGGGAAAGTCGTGGGTAATTTCCCACAGATTACCCACCAAGTTGATAAATCCGTGGGTAATTTCCCACAGATTTCCTACAAAAATATCGTCTTTACGTTTCTGCCTAAATACAAAACTTAGCGTTATTTAGTATGCGTTCATATGTGTTTGTAGTTTAATATCATACGTGTTTGTTGATTAATGTAACTATTTATGTGAGTATGGCAAGTATACATGTTGGTTTAGGTATAACCTTTTGTGTAACAAATCATTACGTGTGTATGAATATCTATACGTATTTGTTCCACATGTCTGTTTATGACATTCATTGTATCGATAGATGTTTTTTATGTAAGTATACGGACTTGTATATGCATGAACGTGTAACCATATCATAAAAGTAAAAGAAAACGATTATGTCCGTGGGAAAGTCGTGGGTAATTTCCTACAGATTACCCACCAAGTTGATAAATCCGTGGGAAATACGTGGGTAATTTCCCACAGATTTCCCACAAAAATA
>BQNB010018698.1:0-67905 GCA_026074375.1 Tanacetum coccineum | reverse complement strand
TTTAGGGTTACTAATAGCTTTACTACACCTAGGTGTCTGTTTCTACTAATACGGCACTAGGAACTTAACGACTGGATTACTCTAGGTATATAACAAGTATCATCCAAAATACTAAAATACTAAAAATAAATTAAATACGTTTTACTTTATTTGTATTGGGATTACGTACTTTTTTTTTCTTTTTCTGATTTGTCACAAATCACTCTCTACAATTTCAACAAGTCACCTCGTAATAAACATACACTCACGGAAGAGATTAGAAACCTATCGCGTTCGTGAATTTTCAAGAAGCGGAAAATTTGGTTTCACTAGATTGATCATCAGGACTGTGTTTAGGGGTGTGCGGGAGGTGTCATTGCACAGGGCCACCGCTTGATGAGGGCCACAAAATTCCATGCGCTTGTATTATATATATATATATATATATATATATATATATATATATATATATATACACACAATATGATGCTAGAGTTAAATAAGTTCATGCACTACCGATGCATATGTATTTTGTGTGTGTATTCAAGGGCCTGTTTGTGGTGATGACACGGGGCCATCGAAATCCATGAGACGGCCCTGTTGATCATATTGGTAATCCAAAACTAGGTCGTACAAATATCATGTAAACTTCTTCTAGATTTTTCTTCATTTTAAATAAGTATATATTGTCTAATAGGTGCCTTTAGGCCGATGGTAACAAGGTGCTCATAGACGCGTCCAAAACACCATTCACGCGTCTATCACTATTAACCTCATAATAGCCGACGTGTCCTTCATGCATAAAATGGGAAGTCAGTTGAACAACCGATCGACTTGTGAATGTGTGGTTGTGTTGTGTGTGTAATTTTGATTTCTGTGTGGTATAAGTGGTGTATATTTGAGTGGTGATGTTGGTTTAAAAGAGAAAAGTTGACGTGATGCTAAGTTGACGGTCATAACTGCGTTCAATATTACCACCAACCTTATGACATTTATTAAGATGGATATTTATAGAATGTTTGAGTAGTATTCTTTAGAGTAAGTTACACGGATTGTTCATATGGTATGCGATGCGATGACTTGCACATATAGCCTGGCTTTTTTATGTAGATAGTCCCTGGGTCGAATATCTTTAACACCCACAGTTTCTTGGCCAAATAGAAGTTAAATTTAACCGTTAAAGGCCTTGCACATGAGGGTATTCATGTTAATTCCATTTATATGATACATGTGTGAGTTAATAAAATAAAATAAAAGTTACTCCAAGCACTTGTCATCTCCACCTCACGATCTGATGAATCTCACAACAAAACAAGAACTTATCCATCATCTTCTTACACTTAGAACAATTGGATTTTTTTTTCAAAAACATATTGTTTGCGTCGTATAGCGATACTATATACGTCGTACAATGCTATACGCCGCATAGGATCTCACCCTATACGCCATAAAGAAGTTGAGTAACAAGTGCCGCACTTTTGTGAGAACTATACTTATCCGTATCGTTAAACTTTCAAAACTGTAAAACATACTTCATTAACAATAGACATGAATATTTGAATACAACGTATACTTTGAAAATGCGTTGAAGCATTGTTTCTTTAAAAACGAAGCATATGCCAAACACCTCTTTAAAATAAACAAACTATGAAAATACATAATCTTGAACTATAAAAGACTTGATACAACTTTGACTCATTTTGGGGGCATTCAGATCAATAACGTGAGATGGTTATGAGAAGCTCGTTACCTAACCCACAAGCTACACCATTTTGACCCGCTACTTGCCCCAATCAACACTCTGCTTGTCTCAACATATACCTACACAAAAACATGAACATAGCAATGTAAGCCAGGGATTAGTGAGTTTAAAGAGTTGAACTAAACTAAAACGTAAACAGTATATGAACTTGTATCGGCTAAAACCGAGCAATGCTAAGATACTAACATACGGCTAACATCTGAAGCTTATATTGGCTACTATCCGAGTAATACTAACATTACTGGTATCCGGCTACCTCCGGAGCAATACCGGCTAAACCTGATCAAACTCTAACATAAATAGTATCCGACTACCTCTAGAGTATTATCGGCTAAACCCGAGCAAATGGTACCATTACTATTATCCATCTAATTTCAGTACTCTATCAGATAATATCCGGGCAACATTATCATAACTAATATCCGGCTAACTCTGAAGCACCATCTATTATAAGATGCAGCGTTTATCCTTTTGTACGGATGCAATCTGGGTTTGTTATCCCACACATGACATGAGTGCATAAAGCACGATATCCACGAAGGATCATGAGTAATCATGCCCGAGTAATTTTGGTTCCTAAACATATATAACATATAGCTACGCTACTAAACTTGTTATGTTATCCTTTACTCACCTTGTTAAACAATGTTAATTTAGTGTCAATGTCTATTTTAGTATTTATTTAGAGCAAAGATGAATTCTCACGGAGAAGACCAGAAAACAAGTGATTTCAGCCAAAGAATAATTGAAGCCATATATCCAGATCAAGCACATGCCTTATGCATTCCCACTGCACACGACACGTGAGCTCTCGGTAAAGATTATTGTCCAAGACCTGAAGACCCACACGGCGTATGCCCTATTCATGCACACGATGTATGGAACTTAAAAGATAATGACGTAGGAGGTGTTTATCTAGAGGCATACGGCGTATTCCATAAAGAAACATACGCCGGGTAGGAAGTGGGCCTTAGCGATTTTTGCCTATAAATATCATATTTTCTGCACTCATTAAAAAAGCTTTGAAACCCTAATAGGGTTGGACGTTTTAGAGGCTGAAGAACAAGGAGGAAGACCCCAAGAGTGAATGTTTTACATCAAATAACCTTTGATTATCAAATCTACATCATGGTTTCGATTATCTTGTTTATTCAGAATAATCTTATGTTATCTTTTGTTATGAGAGGCTAAGCCTTTTGAGCTTGCCTTGCTATGAACCTATTTTAATTCAATGATTGAAGTTCTTTAGTTTATTCTATCGTGTCTTGAATGATTTATATATTGTTTTAGACTTATGCCTTTACGTAACCATGGCTACTTGTTGAGTATGGTTGCGTAGTATGCAGATCTAGTGAAACGCACCTATACGAATCAATAACTTTTCTTGGCAAGTTAGGTTAATGGCACCGTGTACCGATAACCAAGGGCAGTGCCTGGTTAAAAGTGATAGACAACAGGTTTGAGATTTCGTAGCGGTAATAGTGTGACTGGACCTAATTGGGTACGTAGTAGTCTATTATCAAGAAAACTAAGAGTGTTGGCATCGTCACAAAAATGTAGGTTACTGTAGGATCCCGTTAACACTTCATAACATATATAACAATCACGAATAGAACTAGAAAAGAGAAGAAGAGATGAGTTGTTTTGTAGAGAGAGAAAGAATAGAGAGAGAGAGATGAGAGAAAATAGGAAAAGGAAAATTATTTTAGAATGAACAACTAACTTTTCCAAAGAGGAAAAGTTACTTATATACCCCGACACATTAAGTGACGTTCGGGATAATTGACTAGGACCCGGGCTCGGGTTTTGCTTGGGATTAAACCCGAAACATATACAATATTAGATTAACTATCGAGCCCGATTCCCGATACTTTCCTATTACAACGTTAACTAATTGATTGACCGAGACTTAAATACATAATGAACGAACTTCATGTTCGACTCAATATTTTGAGGCTAACAATCTCCCCCGAAGTGAGTTCATTGATGACACTCCTTCATTAGATCAATGAGATTGCTTTTGTCGTTAAGCTCATGTGGTCTTGGTCCTTCTCTTTGTTCTTTGTTGTAGGCTTGTTCCTTCATGCTTTGTGATCTTGACTTTGAGCCTTTGACATTGTCTTTAACGTCTATGCCATCTTGCGATCTTGAGTCTTTGACCAACATTTATGCTAATCTGAAAGCTTCAAATCAGATGTTTGGGAAGTCTTTGTTCTTTAAATTCTTGAGCTTTCTTGTTAGATGGACTTTGTAGAATGGAGCTTGAACTTGTGGTAAAAATGAATCAATTGATTGAGATACTGTCACCACGTTTTAACTGCAGGTTTACGTTTGTGATATCAAGAAATTGTTTGATAAATCAATCGAGTGTTACTGGTAAAAGGCATTTTTGTTACATCCGGGAGTTTTAATCTTTTATATTCCAAATATTATCAATCGTCAGTTCATTTTCTGAACCAAATCGTATCCAGTTTTAACAAGTTTGATTCAAATAGAATCTCGCAAGTCACCTAATGAGAGCTTGTTTGAGGTTGACTCAAGCAAGTTTTCATCTCATTGTGATACTATGTATCACTTTGATGTTCTAGAAATATCAGAAGGTATTGCGTAGGATTTATTAACAGCATTGTAACTTGATTGCCGTTTAAACAAGTGTTTGAAACTGGAATATGTGTTCAATAACGATTTTTTATGATTCTTGGCTCTAGGACTCGATTCGTGCATGTTGGTTTTAGTACTCGGTGGTGAGCAGATTTGCCACACTATTCAATAATCAACTGTTCTCAGAAGAGATGTCAATAGAAAGTAACGGTGGTGTCTCCGTGACAAATGAGACAATGTTTCTGTGAGAGAAATCCGAATGGTTGGAGGGTGTGCATTGCAGCTACTGGGTCCATGATGTCGTCTTCATTGTCAGCATACAATTGTGATTACTGACAGATTGTATTGACCCGGTTTCTGCCTTGAGTTGTGTTGGAGGGCTTCTTTCTTTAGTCCACTGTATCCATACATTTCTTTTTTATTCTTCAACGCCTTCAATGCTTACCAAGTCGTCATTCACTAACACCTTGTTGTGATTGTCAGTGCTTAGATCAATCTTAGTCGGATTATTCCTTTATAACATCATTCTTACCAATCATAGCTAGGACTGACTATTCTAACTTTGGATTATCACTTGGTAGTATCCTCCGGTTCTGGTTGGATCATAAGACTAATTCCTAACCTAACCACCTTATGACTTAAGAATTGTCATAAATTAAGATGTTGTTGGGTTTAATGATAGTACCATAAAACTTTTCTTTACTGTTCACACATTGAGTAGAATAGATCATATTTTTATAGATTTCTCCCCTATTTTAAATTAATAAACACTTAGTTTTGAAATTACCTTGTGTCTTAATATATGTCTTGAAAATTCTGTGGGAGAAACTATTATCAGCATGAATGGTTTGGAACATTTTTGATAATGTTTGATACATAGGTTGTCGTTGTTGATGTAATCCAAAAACATTAAAATTTGTTTTTCGGAAAGACCACCCTCAAAAATAGGACATTAAGAAATTGTGTCTTTTGAAAACATTTGTGAGGGATGAGTGTTGAACAACAATTGTG
Organism: Tanacetum coccineum; assembly: GCA_026074375.1. Taxonomy (NCBI): domain Eukaryota; kingdom Viridiplantae; phylum Streptophyta; class Magnoliopsida; order Asterales; family Asteraceae; genus Tanacetum; species Tanacetum coccineum. The sequence goes on along the minus strand of BQNB010018698.1, from coordinate 62,552 downwards.
AAAAGAATATGAATTGTCATCGAGAAATTTTGAAAAAATTGTGATTAAAACTTTTTGAAAAACAAATGTTAGAGGACTTCTCTTTAAACATAAGGTAAGGCACTGATACGTAATTTATCCTTTTCTTGAGCTAAACGCTTGAAATGTCTCTGAAAGAACAGATAAAGACCGAGAAACGTTAATTTTCTTGTTGTGAGGATAGTTATAACCTTCCTTATATTTGAAGTCGGGTTATGTACTGATTTTTGCAACATAAGCCTTTAAAAAATTAAGAAATGACATGTTTTGAAACATTTGAAAACTCTCTCTTCGACACTACATTTCACACCCGTGTCAATATGAATCGGCATTTACTTAGCAACGTGGATGTTTATCGATTCCAAAAGACATGTCGAGAAGAATTTTTTTGGAAATTTTCTGATTTTCTGATTTTGTATTTATTTACCTTTGTCCTCAGCATTGTATTTGATGTGGGTATAGTAATTACAACTATTGTCATGATGGAGCTGTCTTGGGATTGCTAGAGATCATCTGTTTGGAACCAGCTTTAAAACTTGACGGTTCAGTTGCTGTGGTAGTGGAATTCGAGTCTGAACGGTTTCTGATTAGAATTCATTTTGATGAAGAACGAGCGAAACTGATGTGTTTTCAACACGGTCATTACCATGAAGACCGATGCTTGGATTGTTGTGATTCAAACGTCTTTTGAACATTGAGGAACGGGGCCTGAAGTGTTATTTTCAGCAGACGCCCATTTGATGTAGCTCATCTTTTGTGAAACCATTCTGGCACTGGTTTCTTAGATATCAGTAATTTCAGCAACCACACTCTGAGATTTTCCTGCTTTGCATTGTATAGTGCATCTGCATTTAAGTCAATTCTTTGTTGCTTTTGACCATTGAATGATGTACCTGCACTTAAACCCAGAGTTTGTTTGCATGCATGAATATGAGGGATATCTACATTTGAACCATGTGTGGGTTCACTTTCAACCTTGCACGTGCAAGAGTTGAGTAACTTTCCTGTGGGAATCCACCTAAGACGAACATTACTAAAGATTCTACCCGTTGGTTTCCATTTAAGACTAGGTCTAGAAGGTGTCGTTTGTGTCCATTTGTATTATGATGGACATTTCTTTTCTATCCACCATTTCCATGCCTTATTTGTATTCTCATACAACTCCTTAAAGTAACTCTTGGGTTTCTGAATAGTGGTATCTGATGCAACTATTTTCTTATGAGGTGTTGCAACAGATTTGTTCGTTTTTCTCTTTGGTTTACTAGCACTAATAGGCACTACTTTAGGCTTCTTAGTTCTAGCATTCACGTCATTCAAGTATTTAGAAACACAAGCATCATGATTAGAATTAAACACACATTTTCCACATTCAGCACAAACAACATTCACATTCGAAGTTCTGGAATTTGAACTGTCATTGTACGCAGTTACAGATTTTGTTTTCTTAGAAATACTAGAAATCCTATGGTGGTCTTCTACTTCCTTCTTTGTAAACTTCACTTGACTATTGTTTGGCACGACCTTATCTTTAACTTGATAGCACTTAAGCTGTGGTCTGCTAACACTAGTAGAGTGATTTACTCCTGTAGATGTAGACACGTGAGGATTAGTATTCCTAGAAGCATGAGGTAACTGAGTTTCTCTGTTTTGTGTTGTGCTAGTGGCAATTCTATACATTCCTGGTGTAAGCGTATTCGTGTGTATTTCCGCTTGTTTTCTATTCTGAGGCAAATTCTGTTGAGTGACTTGTTTAAACAAACCATCCGACAGGGAGTCGGTTTTTCCTAAAATGATGTTTTGGAATTCTGTTGTGCATTTGGTTGCGAACAACGAATGGTTTATTAAAACTGAGTTTCCAAGATCTTTCCCTTGCAGTTCTCGATGAGTTTCTTTAACTCACTTATGGCTATGCTCTTGTCTTGCATTTGAGCTTTCAAGTATTGTATTTCATGATATTGTTCACGTTCTTTTCGAAATACATTAGATCCGTTTTCTTTGCAAACTGAGTTGTTTTTATGTGTTCTTTAATTGTTGTAAAGCAAAGTTTCAAGAGAAATCGAGTTGTTTTTTTCAAGTTTAGATAACACTTTTTAACAAATTATTATGAAACTTCTTTGTTAATTGTTCAGTTTGTTTCGAAAGCTTTTGTGCATGACATGCACATTCTTAGGACCTTGTGAAGTTATAAGCTTGCAATCCAGTAATGAAGCATTTAAAATCTGACAGAGAATGCAAATATGAACATATAACATCTTTAGACACACACTCTTCGAGAAGTAGATCATAAATGTTTGAAAAATCAGCCTTTTCAGATTCAAGTTTGTCAACCTCCTTTTCAAGGGATTTAACGTACTCCAAATCGTCATGCATTTCTGTTTTTAGTTCATGAACAAAACAATGACTGTCCAGTATAGTTTTGTCTGAAGAGGCATTAACAAGATTTTGATCAACATTTCGTCATACTCTTAGCAGTTGGGTTAGGAAATGCACTATTAGTATGATTAGTCCAAGTTTGTTACAAATTGGTTCTAAAGATGAGATTGAGTTGTTTGTCATTTCGTTATAAACTTGTCTACTTTTACTAATGGATTTAGAAATGGGTAGAAAGGACACGTTTTTGGCAATGTTTGGTTTTGTTATGTTAAACGTTTTTCTCCACATTGTCTTCCTAACTATTTTAGCGTGTTCCAACTGATCAAGATAGGTTTTGGAGGGTGGTTTGAAAGTTCATAAAGACTGTTTTGATATTGTGTAATCATTATGGCCTTCACTTTGTACTTTATCCAATTTTGATCTACTCTCCATTTTCAAGAGTCACAGTCTCTTCCCCATTGTGGGAAAATCTGTTTGCAAGGATCAGAAGTATCATAGGGGATCTCATAACAAATGAGGCTTTGTAAGGATTGAGCTATCTTGAGGTACTTTTAGGTTTTGCAAAGGTTGATCTACCATTAGACGTTGCACATTTGGGTTGCTAACATGTGAATGGTCTGAATTGACTGATTGCAGTTTATAAAGAAATTTCATTTAAATACTTTATTTGTTTGTCCATTTCAATCATGTGTCAATGTCTTTTCCTTCTTTAACTCTTTAATCCGAAAAACCTTACTTTTCCTCTTTGAGTTGACCTTCAATGTGACCTAGATTTAACAGACTCTTTCTTGACTAGATCATTCGTATTTCTGATTTGACAAACTGAAAATTTCATAGGACTTTAGTTTTTTAACCCTTTGTATGTCAATGTCTTTTAAGAGCTAATAGGTCCTTTGAGTTTCTTTATCTTTGTTTGAAAGTGTTTTATAATCACTCGTTCGGTCTTTAAGGGCAGTGTACTTCTCAAGCTCAGTATGTTTGGTCTGAAAGGGTCAATTAGACAACTTTCTCAACTGCTAGTAGACTCCACCAGAGCACCTATTACTAGTCATCAAGGTTAGTTTTGCACTCTTCCAATTCTTGAGTCAATGATGCGTTTGCTTTCTTTAATTGCTTTAAAATCGTTTTGTTTTCCTCAGTATCAAGAGTTAAATTTGCAATTAAATTAGCAAGCGCAGCACGCTCATCAACACATTCTGCAGCATGTTTCTCAGAATGTTGTCTTTCATTGGCAAACACATTCTTTTCATCATTGTTTTGTACCTGTTCCAATGGCGTATCAGTAGAACTTGATTCTGCAGGTAAGACTTCCTGAATCTTTGCCATGAAACGTTATGTGCTTCAAATTCCTACTTTTCAATTCTCTTCTCTGATATCAAATCCCACTGCTTGTTTCATCTCCTGAACTTGTAACCGATGATTGAAACCTCTTGAACCCTAGCACTATTGAATCTATGCAACTGTCTTTCACTTAACTTTTTCAATCGTCATCTTAAGCTCTTGCTGCATGACTTTGATCTTTCTATTATACATTGCTCAATGGAGTTATGTTCTGGTGATTTGTTTCCTTGATTTGTTTTGAGCTGTCATTTTAGTGTAATCTTGGAAGTTTTCTCTTACTTCTCGATCTAGATGAAAAAGATCTTGAATAAATAGCGAGGGCTTTAAAAGGTCAGAGTTAATGAACCTTCAAAACTGTAGCTTATCACACTTAGAACGGATTTGGTATCCACCTAGTGATGTGTTTTGCATTTAGGAAGTGTTTCTATTAGTTATTCATGTGTTGAGATAACTGAAACTTGAAGGTTTGAACCTATCACCAAGAGTTGTGTAAAAGCTTGTTGATACAATATAGACTCTGTTCTTTCGAGGAACGTAGGAGTGGTTGATTTAAGTTGCATTTAAATTTGTTCAAGGAGTTTCTTTGATATATTTGCTTGCATCTGAAGTTTTTGTTTCTTGGTCCTCTAAAACTGAACCCGAAGATGAAGTAAGCCTTTGTTCCCTATTTTTAGTTCGTGAAATTATGAAGTTTGTAGAAAATTGTTTGATTCTTAAGTGATGAGTTGTGATTGTGGTTGTGGTTGTGTAAGCAAATTCAAGGGTCCGGGATTTTACACGTCTATGATTAAAATCGATAAAGAATATAAGGGATTTTACGTAAAATTTCAATAGATACCGTGAATGATTTGATTCGGAATAGCGGGCTAAGATTTGAATTGGTTTAAACACAGTTATGATTTGTTCTGGCTAGGGTTACAGAAGATTGTTTACATAGCGCTCTCCAAAATGAAGCGGGCCTAAAATACAGATGGCCGTGAGCTAGAACAAATACAAGTCTAGACAGCATATTCCAAAAAACTAAAAAATTGTCAATAACTCATAGATAAACGAGGGTTTGGGCCTAGAAAAATCCTTAACCAGCTTACAGCTGGGATTTTGCGGCTTCTGTCTCGTTTTTTCTCTAGACGAATTTGAGAGTCACTGGCCCTGAAACGGTTGACGGATCATAATGTTATGGCTGTTTTACCGAAAACCTTTTCTTCACACAAGATTTTAGGACAAAGACGCAAGCTATCTTTAACCAAAACAGCCTTTTAGTTGTAGTGACTTTTGAATCAAAACGCATGAAACGCTTTATCAAACAAGCAGTGTTTGTGTGATTTGGTCAAAACTGCGCAATGAAATTTAAGCAAAACGCAACGTGTCAGTAAACGCAACGTTTCAAAACGCAACGGTCAAAAAGCATACGGTCAAATCGCAACGGTCAAAACGGCATTACGGTCATAAACGCAACGGTCAAAACGCAATGGTCAAAACGCAGTCAATATAATATTCAAAAATATCCAAAACGCAACCATAAAATTTTTTTTCGACAAAGGGGTTTGATTATTTTATATTTAAATTTCTCTTCTAACAAAACGCAGATGATTGCGTTTGAACCTGATTTAATAAAAAATCAAAACGCAACAAGAAGAAAATCAAAACGCAACAAGAAGAAATCAAAACGCAACAAGAAAAAGTCTCAAAACGCAAACAAAGACTTTTCCAGTTTGGACAAAAACGCAACTAGAAAAATATAATTTTTTCCACAAAATTTCGCCTTTATCACCATTTTTTGGCATTTTAACTTGATTTCTCTTGCACAATTAGCTACCTTATGCCTATATCTTGCTTTAATAACATAAACATGTTTACACAAATTCTAAGCACAAAAATTCGGGTAGCTGATTTGTTTTAATATTGACGTCGCGAGCGTTGACCCACGATTTGATCTTGTTGACAACCACAGAGATTCACACGACTCCACTCGAGTAGCTCTGATGCCAATAGTAGGAGCCGTTATACACTTAATAACATTACAATCCGATCACGAAATCGGAAACTGAAGTAGAAAGAAAGAGTTGTGATAGAGAGAGAAAACTAGAGAAAGAGATGAGAGAAGAGTGAGGAAATGATAATTTAATTAGATATTTTGAACAACTTACTTTTCCATGTGGAAAGTTCTTATTATCCTTGACACTTAAAGGTGACGCGCGGGATATTTAACTAGGACCAGGGTGGGTTTTGCTTGGGATTAAACCCGCAAAACATATACAATTTTAGATCTATCTATCGAGCCGAATCCCGATATTATCTTATTACAACATTAACTATTAAAGGACGAAGCTCCATCGTAGAATGACGAACTTCCTTGTTCGAGTTCAATAAATTAAGGCTAACAACTCCCCCGGAAGTGAGGTCTTGAACACGGGAACGAGGTTCCTTGATTGACTCAATAAATTGAGCTAACTAGTCCGTACTAATCGCCTGGGATATTTAGCGTTTTCAACCACATTCCTCAACATCTTCATTCTTGATGTCTCTGGTTTCCGTGCTTCAGTCTGAGCATTCAAGATTTGTTGGGAAGATCCAAACTAATAGTCATGACTAAGGCTCGAACTCTTAACGGTGGTTCTCGTTCTTTCCTGCTCAAAGCATCAGCAACGACATTGGCTTTCCCCGGGTGATAACGAATATCGCAATCGTAATCACTTAGCAACTCTAACCATCGGCGTTGTCTCATGTTTTAGTTTCTTCTGACAAGAATAGTGTTGTAAGCTCTTGTGATCTGTGAACACTGTGATACACTGGTTCGTAGACAGATAGTGCTCTCTAAATTTTTGAGGAAGCGAACACTACTGCTCAAGTTCTAAAATCAGCGTTGTATAGTTACTTCTCATGAATTTTTAACTGGAGTGATGCATAAGAAAGACACATTTTTATTTGCTTCAGAACACAGAGCCAAAACCCTTCTTTGAAGCGTCAAAGTTGCGATGAATGCTATCGCTTCCTTCTGGTAATGCAAGGATTGGTGCACTGCATAACTTTTGCTTCAACAGTTGAAAAGCTGCTTCTTGCTTATCGCCCCAAACAAATTTGACCTTCTTTTGAGTAAGCTTAGTCATTGGTTTGGCGATCTTCGAAAACCCTTCAATGAATCTTCGGTAATACCCAGCAAGACCTAAATTAACGAAATATACGTTTGGGTGACTTAGGAGATGTCCAAATCTTTATTGGATTCATTCTTGGCTGGATCCACATGAATTCCTTTCACTATCGATCACGATGACGAGGAGACTGTACTTTGGGGTGATCCAAATTTCCTCTTGCAAAATTTGGCATAAACTCTTCTTTCTTAAGCAAACTCTAAGATTAGCTTAAGGTGACTCGTCTCGTGGTTCTTTAGCTTGTTCTTTGAATATATCATAATATGTCATCAATATAGACAATCACGAATTGTATCCAGTTATGGTTTTGCACCAGCCGAATTCATAAGTTCCAATGAGCTACGGCAGGTGCGTTTGTCAAACCAAACGGCATAACTTGAAATTCATAATGGCCGTAACGAGTTCTAAAGGCAGTATTCGCGGAAGTGACTTCTTCCTTCGAACCTTGTTGTTGATACCTGACCTTAGGTCGGATTTTTCGAATAGATACTCGACCCTTGAAGCTGAGTTAAATAAATCAAGCGATTCATTGGGGAGTGGATACGGTTCTTCACTGTTAGTTTTGTTTAATTCCCGATGGTCAATGCCACATCCGGAATGTTCATCATCATTTCTTTTTGACAAACAAGACCGGAACTCCCCTGGAGTGGAGGTACTGGTGCTTATAAAGCCTTTGTCTGGGACAGCTCTTTCAGTTGCTCTGATAACTTTTCAATTTGGAAGGCGCCAATCCGATAGGTGCCTGTGCGTGACGGTGGGGGCACAGGTACCAGATCGATTTGAAAATTCTAGACTTGTCGAGTGCGGAGAAGACGCCGGCAAGTCCTCAGGAATTACATAAGGAAAGTCTTGTAACTATCGGGTACGTGACTACAGGTCGCTTGTCTTGTCTCTGGAACTTGTCTTCAAGCCTTCTCTGCAAGTAACATGTGCCAAAATGATGGGAAATCCTTTTTGCAATTACTTTCTGCGTTTTAGTGCACGAAATGATATTTAATCGTGTCGTATTTCCCTGGTTACTTCCGTCACCGTATATGATTAAGGTTTCATTTCCCCAAGGAATGTTGACAATCTTCTCGGCACACACAATGACCGCTTGGTACTTTGACAACCAATCCATACCGATTATAGCATCGAAACTACCAAGTTCTACAGGCATTAAGTTTATGTTGAATGGGTGATTTAGTAAATTCTCTAATGGCGAGCAAATTCGATAGCGAAAATTGTCATATGGCGCTAGTAATGTGTGCTTGGCTATTCTGGTTATGATTTGGTATAAGAGTGATGCCAATTTATAGTAAGCAGGAGTGAGGTCTACTTAGTTGTATGGATACAATTCGGATGTTCCAAAAGTAACGCGGTTCTATGAATATGCACAGACAAAAACATGAGACATAGAAGAGAAAATTGTTTCCTTAACAAGAGGTTTTTAGAGTGACTACTCTCAGCACGGCATGGTACCTTCCTGAATGTATACTTGTTGATCAGAGCTAATGTATTATTGAGGATTTAACGATGCATGCTCATTTGCGGTCAAATATAGGTTATAATTTCATGATATTCTGTGAGAGAGTAGTTTGTAAGAGTTAATAAGGAAACCTAAGTTAATATTGACGAAATTCTCATAATACGATAATTTGAAATCATTCGTACAACTGAAATTTAAGGGAAATACAACGAGAACTCCTAGGAGATAAAGTCTAAGATAGTTTCAACTTAGGATTTATTAGGGAAAGGAGACACTTTCTTCTTTTAAGCTTGATATCATTCTTAATGCTTGTTAGGGTCTTCGATCGGGTTCGCCTTGCTTTAAAGGGCTTGGCAACGCCTCAAGTGCTCAGCACGCCTCTAGTTTGGTTTTCATGTTTCGGTCTTTTGATCGGCAATCACTCCTGCAGTGCCCTTGATTCCCACATTCATAGCAATAGCCTCGATAGTATTAGCCTCTCGATGGGTACTACCGCTTAATTTACCTCAACACTCATCCCTGTGATTAACAGTTGTCATCATGTTTCTTGAAAATCGCAGGAATAAAATGTTATATGAAGTTTCATCTATTTAGGAAAATCATGCACTACGTGATCCGAACACTATATGGAAGGTGAGACCACGTTATGCAGAGATTTAAAGTTAACGGCAAACATGGTCATAAATAAATCCCATATAAAGTAGCATGGATCATAACAACAACGTTAGGTTATTACTTAATACATCGTATACATGAATAATAAGAGTAAGCTTTGTTTATTAACACTACCAACCGAGTATCTCAAGTTTAGTGGGATATAATACAAAACAAGCTACACTGACAAATCTATTTGTCTATGGGCCAGGGTGCCTTTCAGATTCTAGATGCTAGCCTTCTTTGTTATCTTTAGTTGACTTTAATTTTCCTTGGTTAGATGATGACGATGAGTGTACAACAACAAACTCGGTAATGCATGTCTCAGCAGATGGTGATTGTGGAGTATGGCGTTAAATAGACATCCGTACTGCACGGGATTTGGTCTCAAAAGACAAGATGATATGGTATGGAGAGGTGGGTGATGTAGAAGCAGACTCATCAGTCTCAAATGCCTCTGTATTCTCAGCTTGAGGGGACAGGATCATCTGTAGGTACCGCAGAAGGGTCGGCCGAAGCTAGGTGCTCCTCCTCCTCCTCGTCCTCCTCATCCTTCTTAACATCATCATCATCGTTGTCATCATCAGATGACTCATTATCATCATTGTCTCCTCCGTCAACAAGATGGTCATCAGGATCCTCAAGGTCCTCATCATCCTCCTCTGGATCGGAGTCAGCAATGTAGCCCAGTGATAGGGCTGTAGGTAAGGCATCAACAGGTAGAGGTTGATCCTCTATTGGTTCCTCTAGCTCCTCCTCAGAAGCTTACTGGAATCTCCATGGCTCGTAATTAATATAGACAGATGTGTAGGTAACCGTCGATGATGAAAACATGACTGCTTGCAACGAGCAAAACTTAACTTATATAAGTATATTATATAAGACCGGTATGGTAAATATGAATATACACTCATGGCATAAATGAATGATGGTAAGGTATCATATTCGATAGCTTAATGTGTAGGTAGCGTTTAGGACCTACGAGTTTATAGTGCTACCTTGCCTAAAGAAATGTTCCCCTATTTATATAAATAACCCTTATATAAATAATTGTATAGTATGTGCTAAAGAATGCAAACTCATCATTGCATATATATATAAGACCCTCATAGTAACGTACGTACTATAATATAAACACGTATATGCATCATGTAAGCATCTAGTAAAACTAACTAATGCAAACAACTAGTGTATGTATGTCCCGTGAAAACCCCTTTGTATGAATGCAATGTTTGAAAACGGTTATAGTCCAGCAAAACCATTTGACCTGGTTCTCTATAACCTTGGCTCTAGATACCAATCTGTAACACCCCCAAATTGGGTCGCAGCGGAATATGGGTTTGAGAGCGTTACTTCATAGATCAATAGCACAAGATATATAAGAACGACCTTTAAAAGTGTCGTTTAAAACCGATACATTGGATTTAGCAAAGTGTTTGATACAAAAGCCCGAAGATTTACTTATTCGTTGTTAAAGTGTACAAAGATTCTAGTTTATAACAAATGCTTCTCCAAAATGTAATGCATAATCCAACCATATTTTTTCTTTAGCCATGACATCCCAAAGCAAAATTACCAATGTATCCTGGTCACCTTATGCTATTCTGATCTCCTAACAAACATTATGCTTTAAAAACGTCAAACAATAATGTTGGTGTGATTCATAGGTTTGATAATTCATTAATATTGTAGGAGACCGCATGGACTTTTCCCGTGTCATGCAACACATGACAGACATCACAAAACCTCAGATTACATTTTCTAAGCTCATGGACACTGAAGCTCGAACGTACTTTCTTGCAATAGATTATATATATTTCATATTATCTGCCCATTAGTTAGTTCAACCGAAAAAACATCCCCAATTCGACATGCTATACGGTTCGTTCCGGTGGATAGTAGTCACCCAAACGGGGGGTCAGTTTCCCAAATCGATCTATTCATTACATTAGCGCATCCACATAATGTAATTAACTACTACCATCTATGCAATGACAGGTCATGATAAAGGGGCTCTAACTTGAGTTATCGCTACATTAGGCAAACATGTAATCAATATAAAATATCTACTTGCGTCCAATTTATAAAACAAAGCATGTTTCCACCCATAGTTATAAATCATGAAATTGTATAAAATGTGGGGCTAGGAATCACCTGAGTGAGCAAATACCAAGTGTATCACAAATAGTGCGTCACGCAAATCGATCAGATGCAACCTATTTAAATTAAGGTCGTATAAGTACTAATCACATTGAGTAATCTCTACCATGCATAAGTCTATTTAGCTAATCACCATCTAATTGTTTGAGTGAAAACATATTTATAATTGAAAACATTTATAAATATCTGGAATATGTAATTATAGTTATTCATGGATAGGTATTAGTTTACTCCTGGGTTGTGTTGTAGTTAGTACTACTGGTGTATATTAGTTACTCCTAGGTAGTTATTAGTTATTACTTACTGGTAGTATATTAATTACTCCTGGTAGTTATAGTTAGTTACTCCTGGTAGTTATAGTTTATTTTCTAAGTCTGACCCGACTATAATGACCCACTAAATCACATTTTCATGACTCGGGTTCTAAAGAGAATTTATGCGAAACGATATTTTGAACAACTTTCCAGTTCTGTCCGAGACCCGAAACTCGACCGAAATGGGCGAAAAAGCACTCGCATCAGATCTGATGCAGTGTATTAATTACCAAAAAGCCAGATTTTGCCCCCGCCTTACGACCCGTTATCACTCGCTTTTAGACTTAAAGAACCTCGCGGGGAAGTAAAACGACCTTCCGAACGACTTTCATGTTTCGGCCGAAGGCCGAAACGGACTCGAAAGTGCCGCAAATACCATCTTAAAATCCTGACAGAAACCACTAACTTAACAAATGCTGGATTTTTATACCTCGAATATATACCTCGTTTTCGCTCTAACTTTTTCGTTATAAATCCGTTTGACAAGTTTCTTACCTTTTCGGAATCGTCGTGAATCATACTACTTTATAAAAATATAAAATAATGTGTTATATATACGAATTTTGGACAGAATCTTTGAGTGACCTTGTTGAATCCATTTTTAACCTTGCTTTTATACCTTACTACTTTTGTAGTTAATCATTTTTACACCAACTTAATATGGTACAATACTTTCTCATCCCTTTTAACATGATATTAGCAATATCTCAACATATATAATAGTGTGCAAAATGATCATTACAAGTAAAAACTCCATTTACATGTTAAAAATCCTACATGGTGATTCAAGCTACAATAGAACTAACATATGCATAAAATGAATATTGAAAGAACATAAAGGGTTCTAGATGACCTTATGGTGTATGATGATGATGATCAATGTAATCTAAACCCTTGTTTAGATAAAAATCCAAAGCTTGCACAATGAAAACCCTAGTTTTCCTAGTGAAACCCTAGCTTCCTTTTACTTGATAATCACTTGAATATGGTTAGCCAATGCTTGGGATCACCTTAGAATATCTTAGGATGGATGTGTGTAGGAGTGTATGGGTTGTATAAAATTTAGTATGGATTTGGTTGGGGCTTGGTGGTATGCCGTAGCATATAGAGATGTAGAGGGGAGGGTTTTTGTTGATTTTCTTGCTAAGTGTTCATGTGTATGTGTATCTTTCTAGTTACTTGCACCTTATATGTGAAGTCTTGGTCAAAATTTACCAATAGTGTTCAACAAAACACCTAGAGGGTTTTAGGGATTCTTGTTTTCATGTCTTGAGTCAAAGGAACATGGTATGGCCATGTTTAATGGAGATAGGATGTACAAAGACTACTTGGAAGAATTTTTCTTATATTTCTTTGTATACATAGCTATAAATTCGGCATATGTATGATACATATGATATATTTTTATAACTTTTATGTATTGGGTATAAATGTGGGTATTTGTTGAAGCGTAGAATTATTTTTGTGGTTCCGGGTATGCCTAAACTTAATTTATCGCGAAACGTATACAATTTACGTAACCGATAAAAATAAAATAAACAACGGCCATAATTATTCTCAAAATAATTATTTAATACTTGATCGATGTAAACATTTAATCGTTTGATGCCCGTTTACATTGAACGCTAATTTTTAGCTTACGCGATTTAGCTTAACATTTACGATTTAAAGCAAACGCGTACAATACAAAAGGTACATTGCGGATTTATTGACGACGTCAATAACCCTAAAACACGGGGTGTTATAGAGTAGAAACTTCGACAATAGATCGTACCACGCGCGAGGAGCTTGTTTCAACCCTTAGAGAGCTTTCTTAAGCGTGTACACATGATTCAGATTGTCTTGATCCACAAACCCATCCGGTTGGTTGACATAAACTTCTTCGTGCAGATTGTCGTTCAAGAATGCCGTCTTAACATCCATTTTGTAGACGATCATATTCATGTGAGCAGCATAAGCGAGGAAAATTCGAATAGCATCAAGTCTAGCCACTGGAGCAAAATATTCCTCAAAATCAATTCCCTCTTCTTGACGGTAACCACGAGCAACCAATCGAGCCTTGTTCTTTAGAATACCTCCCAATTCATCAAGTTTCACCTTGTAGATCCATTTTAAAGTAATAACCATCACTTTATCTAATGAGGAACGAGTTCCCAGACTTCAATATGTTCAGATTTATTAAGTTCATCTTGCATTGCTTCAACCCAACATGCTTAAGCTAACGCGTCTTTATAGTTCTTTGGTTCAACTAATGTGAGAAAGGCATCATAGTAACAAAATAAGGCTTGTTCATAGAGTTGGAGTCTTGTAGAAATAGGTCTTTTGAGTTCACCGATGATGTTGTCTAAAGGATGATCCTTGGTCCATTTGGTAACGTGTTTTGAGTTAGGAGTAGCAGTATGCACAACAGTAGGAATAACATCCGAAGAAGAAGATGCTTCAGAATCATTTTCTAGAATAGGAATACCAAAGAACAGATAATTATTCATGTGTGCAACATCTAAGTCATGATTGTCTTCTTCAACATCGTTAGGAATGACAGGAGATTGAGTTTCGGGTGTTGTTTGTGAGTTACTAGGTGATGGTGCATCTTGGTCAACAGTTGTTGAGGAAGGTGAACCGGTTGATGCCACGAGTTCTTGAGCTACTACTTCAGCAATTAGAGCAATGTCTTCAGGGGCTGGGCGATCAACACTTGATGGAGGGTTGAGTAATTCATCAAACAGTGGTTGGAATAGTAAATCACAATCATTTCTTAAAGGTGGTGCAAATGGTGTTGAAGGAGGAGGGTTTGACATAAGTCCTGAACTGATTGTTGCAGGAGTCATTTCATGAAGTGCGGGTCCTAAACTGCTATGTTCAGAAGCCATTGATGTCAGCTCATCAAAATCTACGTAAATTGTTTTGATGATTCATTTGGTACGTCGGTTGTAAATTCGAAATGCTTTCTTTGTGGGTGCATAGCCAATGAAAATACCAATATTAGCCTTCGGTTGTAACTTACCCAAGTTCTCACTATCATTTTTTAGATAGCAGAGTGCACCAAATACATGGAAAAATGATAAGTCGAGAAGTTTGTCATGTAAAAGGTCATATGGTGTTTTGCTGTGACGAAGACGTATGATGGAATGATTTTGGGTATAACATGCAGTAGCAACTGCTTCTGCCCATAAGAATAACGGAGCTTTTGCATAAATCAACATTGTGCGGACAGCTTCAATTAGCGTACGATTACGTCTTTCAACGAAACCATTTTGCTGTGGAGAGCGAGCAACAAATGTTTCATGAGAGATGCCAACCTTCTTATAATATTCACGCAAAGTTTGATTAACGATTCAGTTCCATTATCTGTTCTGATTCGTCAGATAGGTACTTTAAGCCGCACTAGGAGCATCTTGAGAAACTTGATTATGAAATTTGGAGCTTCATCTTTTGACCTTAAGCACTTTACCAATGTAAATTGAGAGTAATCATCAACAATGACGAGGATGTACTTCTTTCCATTAACACTTGCGACACGCATTGGCCAACAAAGATCCATGTGCAAAAGATAAAGTTTTTCTTGGTTGGTGTCTTCAGATTTAGGTTTGTGGGGTTTTTTCTTGCTTTTGCCCATTTCACACGCAGAACACAGATGGTCCTTTTTAAACTTTAGCTTAGGAAGACCTCGAACAAGACCGTGTCTAGCTAAATGGTTGATTGCACCAAAGTTCAGATGAGACAGACGTCGGTGCCATAGCCAGGACTTAGTCTTTGAGGCCTTTGACAAGAGACATATAGGAGAGGACGCCATCATATCTCCAAGAGAAAGAGTATACAGATTGTTGCCTCGAGATCTAATCAATAGATCAACACCTTCTAGATTACGAATGAAGCAGGTGTGTTGATGAAAAGCAACTTCAAGGTTTGAATCACAAAATTACCCAACGGAGAATAAATTATGTCCAAGTCCTTCTACGTAGTAAACCCTTAATATCGTAACATTCCCAATCTGATAATCACCATATTCCAATATCTTTGCCACATGATCATTTCCGAATTTGACAGTACCCAAAAATTTATTGACGAAATTGGTGATCTGAGAGCGATCTCCGGTCATATGCTTAGAGGAGCCGGAGTCCAAATACCAGAGAACAATTTGGACGACCTGCATTCATCAAGAGAGGGAGATGGAACATTAGAAACTATAGATCCCCAAGATTTACTGGGTTCCTTTTTGTTAGCAGATAAAGATTTAATATTCTTATGTTTGCTAACGGGAACATTAGTTTTAGATTTATTAGGTTTCCTTGAGTAAACCAATGTTACCACAGGCTTTGATGTATCACTTTCTAGTGCAGTTTGTTTCCTAAGGGGCACTTTAGTAGTTGTGGTTATCCTAGTTAAAGGGCACGCATTTCCTATTATAGTGAAGGTCCGACCAGTAGGTCTCCAAGTGTATCCAATATTTGTAAACACTTTTCCTGTTGGTTTCCAAACTTTTCTCTTTGAACTTTTCTTAACAGATTTAGATTTAGTACGAGCATTCACATCATTGATAAAATCAAGAACACACAAATTGTGATTATCAGAAAGCATGCAACCATTACACTTAACACATAAAAGTTCAAAACTCGCATTAAGCTTAGAATGTTGCACATTTACAGTTCCTTTGGGTTCAACAACACTGTTCTTATTTTTCAAACTAGATTTAACTGTCCTAGGGTGGGCTTCTACTTTATTCTTCTGAGTACTACTTGGTGTTCGCAGAACCTTATCTTTCTTTAGATTGCCTGAAGGCTGTGACCCGCTAGCACTAGTAGACGGTTTTACTCCTGTAGAAGACAACATAGGTTTGTTAGAAACTAAGTTCGATGAAGAAGCTATTTTTGTGTGTGTGTTTTCTGAGGATGTGATGGGCTCAGTGAATCTAACTCTTTTGTCCTTGTTCTTTGGGGTCACAACTAATAATTTTTTACTTGAATTGTTGATGCTAGGGCAGGTTTGTCCGACTATTATGAGCAACTCCTGAATTTGTTTGGTATACTTACAAGCAGAGTCAAAGGATTCATTTAGAGGATTTTGTGATTTTCCTTGTTCTACTATTTCCCTAAGAATCGTAGCTTCTTCTTGAGTGTGCTTAAGGTAGTCAGAGTGAGCTGACCTATTGTTCAAGAATCTAGGGTTTAAATATTCTACATAAATCTTAAGCATTTCTAGATCAATAGTATGTTTGCTAACAACATTATCAGCTAAACCTTTTCCTTTCAGTTTCCTTAATTCATCCTTTAGAGCTGTTACGGTCAACCCTTGTTCCTGAATTTTTACATTTAAATCAGAAATTTCCACAGACTTTTGATTGACTTGATTAATTAACACATCACATTATTCTTATAATCAAATAAGTGCTAGTTTAATTGAGTCATAAAGTAGCTTATAACTCTGTTTCAAATGTTCATTCTCAGCAATAAGGTTTGACACCCTATGATCCAATTCAATATTTATCATTTCAATCTCTTCTATGTCCTTTTTGACTTTATCCTCATTCATATTTTCACTTAGAGATTTAATTCTCTCTTTCAACTTCTTTATGACCGTGTCTTTCTCTTGGGATTGAGCTTTCAAATCATCTAATTCAAAATATTGATCAAAACTTAGAGCACTTTGATTTGAAACAGAATTTTCTCTTTGAAAAATATCCTGATTAAGTTGAGTATCAATTTCTAAAGAGATTCAATGTTTTTCAAGAGTGGTAAAACTTCAGGGCAGTTTATCGTAAATCTCTTTTTCAATGAAATCCTTATTATTGAGAAGCTCAGTCTCAAGTTTGAGACACTTTTCAAATTCATACACATTCATAGAAGCATTATCCACAGAAGAATTCATAATTATGTTCACAATATGTTTGTTAATGACTTGTTCCAAGAGTCGTTCGTTTTCGTTCAAAACTTGATTCATTTTGACTTCAAATGTTTTTGACTCTAAGTGATGTTGTTCCACAGCCTGTTCCATTTGATGAAAGAAATTTTGGACTTCAGAAAGTTCATCAATCAAATATTGATCGAATGTAATTTCATCCCTACAACAAGCTTTTATATGTTCGAACCCCCACGAGCCCTCAGTAATGGCTGTGGCCATGGTTCTTTCTTTGACAACCACATCAAAACCAGCAAGATGGTGTTTAAGTTTCTTCAAACTCGTATTAACCATGCTGACTTTCGGAAGTTCTTTTGGAACCTCAACTTTGGTGGGTCTACTAGAAGGAGTGGGATCAGAAGAATTCACAGAATTCTGAGACCAAAAGGCTTGTTTAGTAGATAATTTAGTTTGTGGAACAAATCTTGTTTCAAAATCTTGAGAAAGTTGGTTAAGAACAGCATAATCGACTGGTGTAGTATTAACTTTCTTTTCTAACATCACATGATCCTTTTGTTTTAAAAGCATTTTTGAACGACTCTCTTCAGCAAGCATTAGGGTCTCTTTGGAGTCAGGAATCATAATAGCACTAGTATTCTTAATGACATTACCATCATAAAGCTTTGGTTCCAACTGCTGAGCTTTCTTCAGATAGAAAGGATTTTGAAAACCTAGAGCTTGTTTAGTGGTATGATAATAGAAAAACTGAGGTTTCGTCAACATGTGAATAGTTTGTGCAGATTGATCTATTTTAAAAATAATATTATCTAGCTGTTTGATCCTCTTTTCTAAAGCAATCTCTCTATCAATGTTCCTAGATTCTTCTTTCTTAAAATCATTTTTGAGAAGAGTAATTGTTTGCATTAAAGATTCTTTTTCTTTTAAATGTTCAGAAAGAGTTTGTTTAAGACGATCAATCTCTACAGACTGTGCACTTGAATCTGAAACGTTATCATTATACTTTAAATCAATATTTTATCCTTCTTTCAAAACTTTAAGTTGTTCCTTATATCTTTCAAGCTCAGTAGTTAAAGTATATTGACACTTTTATTTTCCAGATTTATCTTGGTACAATTAACTACTTGGGTTTTCAGTTGTTCAATCACAGATAATATCAGTGCATCTTGTTGTGTAGATGAATTAGAATTCTGAACAGTTGCCTGTCGTGATTCTATCACATACTGAGAATAAGGAATGATATTGCTATCAATAGTTATTTCAGTCTCTGAATGGTTTACAACATTCGACTGTTCAGAAGACGGCATCGCCTGCACAACTTGATTTATCATATTGTTATCCATATTATCAGGATTGTATACCTTAGTGAGAGCATCTGAACCATAATGAGATAAATTTTCCATGAGAGCAACTTTGACAGTGTTGAGTTCATCACAATCAGAGTCATATGCATCCAAATCATCGGCTTCATAAGTTGCATTGTGAGTAATGATGGTCTGGGTGGCTTGACCTTCTATAATTCCTGGATCTGCCAAAAATGCTAGCTCTTCCTCATGTAGAATTTAACCATTTGCTTGAGCTTGAACCAGCAACACTTTATCCTTAAACCATGAATCATCCCGTTTCCTTTTCGGTTTACTGCACTGTTAGGACATGTGTCCTTCCCCCTTGTAGTTGTAACAAATAACAGTCCTTTGTTTCCTAGAATTACTTCCACTCACTCCTGGAGTGCAGGTCCTTGTAGTACCCGCAACAAAAGAAGTTTGTCTCCCCTGAATTGGTTGTAAGGTCACTCTCCCATCATTAATGGTAGCTTGTTGTATAGGGTTTTACGAATTCCTCAATTGGTTATTAGTAGTAGGATAGCGGGAAGTGACAACAGCAGTCAAGAAAGACATCATGTGATTGATGGCATCAATGAGATCATCACATTTCTGGAACACTGGAACAATTAGACCTAAGTCTAGTTGGGAAAATTCAGGTTGTTGGTTAACTGTGGGAGCATATTCTAATTGAGGGATGGATGATGGTGGAGAATAAACGTGGTGGTGAACTGATGATTGATAATCATTTGATGGATAAGTGATTGAAAGAGGTATTGATGATTGATTGTTTGAGTATTATTGAGACTGATAAGGTGAACCATGTTGTGGAGACTGATATAGTGAAACTTTTGGTTGAAATTAAGAGTTTTGGTATGAGTTCTGATAAGTTTAGTAAGGAGATTGGGTCATCTGATGGGTTGCAACCAAAGCAAGCGGATCTGAATTGCGTTCATGCATTAAATGAACTTCATTTGCATGAAATTCATGTTGTCCCAAGTAAGCATGAAGTTGATCAATGTTAGTTGTGTGCAAATCCCAAACCAGTTTGACATCTGTCACAAATTTGTTCCACTCAGGAGGAAGAGTATTCAAAAACTTAGTGTTCACTTGAAATTGTTCCAGTTTCATATTGTAGATGTTCATGTCATTGAGTAGCAGTGAAAATCTCAAGTAGAAATCACGTAGTGTTTCCCCTTCTTATAAGCAAACTTATCGAATTCATCATAAAGCTTACACTCTCTTTCATGTTTCTTTAATGAAGTTCCTTGCATGAGAAGTTGAATTCTTTACCAAAGTTCCTTGGAGACTTTATGATTGCTAACCAATGCATAGACCTCTGGTGATAATCCTTGGAGAATGATATTTGTTGCCTTGACATCACAATCAGCTTGAATTGCTTCCGTAGCAGATAACTCAGAATATTTCTTTGGTCTAGTCACTCCATTTTCCTCAATTGTAGGCCAGATGAGTGGACCATTTTCAACGGATTCAAGGATCATTCGTCCATGTTGTCTTATCATCATGTATAGCTCCATTATGCTTTTCCAAGAATCGTACATATCTTTTTCCAACATAGGTGGACGATTGTCAGCACCCAAAAGAATCGCTTTGTCAGCAAGAGTCATCATTGTGAAAGTTGTATGTTAAATGATTACTTGTTTGATCAAACAGTGGTAGAAAGAAATTGTGTTTGATTAAGTTGTCTTTTAAGTGTTATATGTCTTTATACGGGATTTTACACTTTTTGACAAAACCAGGAAAAACAAGTTAATGTTTCACGGGATTTTACAAGTCGAAGAAATGAACCGTATAATTTGGAAACTTGAGTTGTTCGGTTGAGTTGTTTGGTTGAGTTGTTCGGTTGACACTAAGTGTCAGTTGTTCGGTTCCAACTCAGTGTCAGTTGTTCGATTCCAAATAAAATTTAGTTGTTCGGTTAACACTAGCCCCAGTTGTTCGGTACCAACTAAAAGTCAGTTGTTCGGTTAAGACTATCCCCAGTTGTTCGGTACCAACTAAAAGTTAGTTGTTCGGTTCACACTAGACCTAGTTGTTCGGTACTAACTAAAAGTCAGTTGTTCGGTACTAACTAAAATTCATTTGTTCGGTACTAACTAAAATTCAGTTGTTCGGTTGACACTATTTCAAAACCTAAAATTTTTAAAACACAAAAAGACACCTTTTTGATTGTTGTTTTGCAAAAATTCTTGTACAACTAGTGTTACTAACCCTATAGGAACAAGAAAAATGGAAACTTTAAGGGTTTTAAGCCAAAAAATTTAAAATCAAGATTTTGTTCTTTGTAAAGGTTTTCGAACACAAATGATGTTTTTCTTGATTCTAAGCTTGTACACCTATATCTAAGGATACTAGATCAAACTTACCTATGTAAATGATCCTTTAGTGTACATAATAGCTTCGAAAACAAAGAAAAAAAATAAGAAATAAAGGATGATTTTTGCGAGAAAACAAACGAACCAAAAGATAAAATAAAGGATGATTTTTGCGAGAAAACAAACAAACCAAAAGATAAAATAAAGGATGATTTTTGCGAGAAAACAAACGAACCAAAAGATAAACACAAAAACTAAACACACCACTCCATGGCTCTTGATACCAATTAAAGAACAATCAAATAACATACATGATGGGAGGGAAAGAGGTTATTTTAGTGACACAGAGGGTTGGATGAACACTTAGAGAGAGAAAGTAAACATAAGATAGAAATGCATAAAATGTGTGAAAAATAAACAACCAACCACCTCTACAAGGCATGGAGAGGTGTATAAAAACTTACATAGTAGACGTGGGCTTAGGCCTTCATGGGTTTATCCATGAGCTTCAGCTAACTTCCTAAGTAAGTTTCCAAAAATTGACTTAACGAGCTAACTACAGATATCTATGGAAGTGACTGACACTTTCGTGTTCCTAACAGAAGAGGTACGGTGGTGTGATGGTGGTGGAAGAGATTGAATGTAAGATGAAGAAGAGATTGAATTATTGAGTTAAAGGGGTGGAAAATGTTAAAATATAAAGTATAGCGGCTAAATATAATATTGGAAAAAAATAAAACTGGATAACTTTACTAAAATCACGTCAGTCTTTTTGTTAATCATTGCTACAATAGGAAGATTAGCAAAGTGTTTGAATTCTATAGAAAACTTAAAAGTTGATAACATACAAAAGGAAAACGTGACAAGTTTGATGCTTTTTTAGACTATTATCCCATTAAAAAAACATGTTTACTTAATTATATAGGAGTAAAGTACATGATGAGGAGCTTTTAGTTGTTTTCCTTTGTGGTGGTTTAAGTCCTGTATATTCATAAACATATATATTCAAGTCACAATTTGTACTAAAAAACAATCTACAAAATATTCTATTTAATTCTTAGTTGGCCAGGGTCTAGGATATTAACATACAAAATGATATGTATATCTATGATGTTGTAAAAAATATAATACTCTTGGTTAATATTAAACACTTATTATACATGTTAACATCAAACATGTACATAACATATTATACATGTATATAGTATAGAGATTTAACATCAAACATGTACATACCAGATCGTGAAGAAGTACTGGAGTACATACCAGTTCTTGTCTTTGAACCACTGTTTGGTTCAGAATCCACATCTATAGCAAAAAAATGTAAATATATAACATGTTGTGATCAATAACATGTAATGTAACATTTATAAACATACCAGGGGCATAGCCAAGTTTTGATTTTTTGGTTTGTTCCATCTGCTTATCTGTATCATTCAACCAATGAATAGTGAATGAAAAATTAAAGATGCAAATTACATTGATTTAAAATCAAAAAGTAAATGTAAAATTATAGAATGAATAAAAATAAATTTATTCAATAAATTAAAGTTATGATGAAAATATAATGCTTTAACCTGATGAGGAACTTCTGGTTCTTTTCTTTGCCTGAGTCTTGCATCTTGTCAATTATTAAACATGTTTACGTTACAGGTATGCATAAGGCAATGTAACTTAACAATAATTTTTAAACATATGCAAGTTATGATGAAATTTAACTGATTTTACCAGATGGAAAACTTTTGCTGCTTTCCTTATGTTGAGTTTTGCATCTTGTATATTATTAAACATATTTACGTTACATCAAATTATTATAAATAAGTCAAAACACAATATTTAACAAATAAATTACCTGTTGAGGGAGATTCAATGTTGGACACAGTAATTACAATATTCTTGTCTTGGCTAAATTTTGAAAGCTTTTGTGATTGCCTTTGTGGTTGCATCTTGCTATACGATTTGTGAATAGAGATTGTTGTGTGTTTGAAGTTATGAATATGCCATATATATAGTGTCAAATTAGGTTAAAGATATTATAAGGTATAATTATCTTCCAAGGAACTATGTATTTGTTTTTTTAGTTGTTATCTTCAAAATATACATTCCTAAATTATCTACAAACTATATCCAAATTATATAAGGAATTTAAATACAGAATTTGAAAACAAATTATTTGGTAATTTTTTTAAATGGAGAAAATATACTAAATTACCTAAAACATATATTACAAATTGATATACACCAAATATTAGTGAAACCAAATTTTTGGATTCATATCTATCGACAAAAATAAAAAAAATCTAAAAACTATATTAAAATATATATATATATCGAATTTTAAAACAAAAATTCAGAAAAGAGATATTCGCATGCCCTTATATATGTTAATTTGGAACATATAATTCAAAAAAATAGGTAAGCGTGAAATCTAGTTGGATCAAAGCGCTAGTTTACCACTTAAGTACCAACTATTAAGGCTGTATCTTATGTGAGATTAGATACTTAACCCCATACCTCTCTCTCTAGAGTTTTCCTAGTGTCCTAATCGATAGAATATAATTGCCAATCTCAATATATACCCCCGCTCTCATTAAAAAAACAAAATTTATAAAACGTAATCTCTACCGCTTATTGTCCATAATACCACTCTTCACCTTTGCATTGACACAATGGCTTATGTTGATGAAGACATGGCTTTCTGGGGGTGCCGTGTGGAATTAATATGTGGCATGCCTCCTCTTATATATATATATATATATATATATATATATATATATATATAGAGAGGAGGAGAAGAGAGAGAGAGAGAGGTGCGGGGAGTGGCGATCGCCGAGAGTGAGGAGAGAGAGAGACGAAGCGATCGGAGATGAGAGAGAGTAGTAGGATCAAATGAGAGTTTCTTAAAAGAACATGGATAAAATTTAAATATAAGATATCTGAGATTGACCAACTTAAAGTAGATTGCCTCTCTATAATCATAGATGCATTATAATGCCTTATAATGTGTTTTCTAGCTTTTAATTAGATGCATATACGTATATTAGATGCATTTTATGATTTCTCTTGTTTTTTGTTCCTCTACATGTGTCAAAATCATGAAAATCAATTTGAACAATCTACACATCAAATTAACTTTCGAAACTCAAAATGGTGCATCTAGATTAGATGAATAGAAGTGCATCTAATGCAAGTCGTTGCATCTCAAATGTGTGATTTTAGTCACTTCTCACCACTTCTTATTTTAATTTACTTCTCACTAGATCATTATATATATATATATATATATATATATATATATATATATATATTAATACCATCAAATGTGATAACTAATGCTGGCACAAAACTTAACCATTGAGCATATTGTACTTGGGATATTTTAGCACTAAAAGCGAGTGCTGAATAATAGTGGGATTACATGGGTATTATTTTACCTCTTATCATGCGAATTTGTCTATAAATTAACCTCACTGCAGTCTAGTAAATGATAATCAAGCACAAGTTCTAGAGCTACTAAATTACCGGCACTCTCATAATATATGCAATAAGTATGCATCAAAGGCTAGCATTTACCTCCCAATTTAGTGGATTATTTTGTGCTAGTTATAATGTCAATCCGAGTGAATTTGCCTTACTAAGTGAGATACATTTTTTATTTTTGGAAGAAAAACTATATATTAATGTTTATAAAAAAACGTGGCCAGATTACAGGGCAAACATAGAGGGAAATGATATTTTTAATTTTTCCTATTTGACTCCTCCTCCACACTTAATTTGAGGGAAAACAAGATTTCCAGGGGCATAAGAGAGTATAGCTGCGAGAGAGCTATCCGTAAGCGAGCATTTTCTTCTTTTTCTTTTTATATTCTTTTACCTGCAAAAATAAACAAACAAAACACACAAAAAGAAAATGTTTATGGTTTTTTTTATAATTTTTTTCCACACTGGAAAGGAGAGAAAGCACGGTTGCCTCCCGAGAAGCGTTTAATTTTTCAGAGTCATTAGCTAGACTCCTTCGGTGATTTATTCTTTGGGAAAGAAGGGTGTGAGTTCTTCCCTTCGGTCATTATAAGTATCTTCTTCATGATATAGCTTGAGTCTATTTCCATTGACAATAAGGGTTTTGCCATCTTTACTATATAATTCAACATATCCAAATGGATATTGATGTTTCACAATATATGGTTTAAGCCATCGAGATCTAAGCTTAAGTTGTTTGAATTTATGTTTTGAGTGAAATAATAGCACTTTGTTTCCTTTTTTAAAGTCTTTTCTCATTTTTAATTTTTTATCGTGCCAGACTTTGGTTCTTGCTTTATATAGACAAGAATTTTGATATGCCTGATGGCGGAGTTCGTCTAATTCATAGAGCTGAAATATTCTTTTCTCACCAGCTGCAATGAGATCAGGATTACAATTTTTAAGTGCCCAATAGGCACGATGTTCAATTTCAAATGGCAAGTGGCAATTTTTTCCATATAGAAGTTTATAAGGTGTGGTTTCGGTTGGTGTTTTATAAGCGCATCTGAAGGCCAAAGAGCATCATCGAGTTTTGTTTAGATCGATATAGACTCATCTAGGATATGTTTTACAGATAATATAAATATGCAGCGGAATATAAAGAACAGTATATTCTCAAACAAGGTTTTTATTCCAAACGTTTCCACCTTGCCGCAATTCTATACCTTAGGACTACTAACTAACTAACTAACTACTAACTATTAGTCCTAGAGATGTCTACATCTCTAGGTTGTGCACACACACACACGTTTACTAGACTCTCATTGGGAGAGCTATATGTTTGCGGATGCACTATACCAGATGCCTAATACCCTTTTTATCTAGGGTTTACAAGAAAACCTAGAGTACTAAGGAAGCTATCTTTGATATCTTTGACTTTTCAATGCATATCTTCATGGAAATCTTCCAGCTTTTAATTCTTCCATATGTAGAATACCAAAGTGTCATATTAAGCCCTTGTTGTTTCATTCATCTTCATTTAAGCATATGTAGTTTTGTAATCATCAAATCAATAAACCCAACAAGTTTTCTTAACAAAACAACAAGATTGTCTTTCACTATTTTTTAAAGGATTCTTTTGAGGGCTCTATTTATATTTTTAACTTGTCTACTCGTTTGAGGGTGATAAGATGTAGAGAATCGGTGAGTCACATCGTACCTTTTCATTGTTTTTCCGTTATTTTATCACAGAAGTGAGTTCCTCTATCGCTTATGAGGGCTTTTGGCATTCCGAAACGACATAATAGTTTTTTAAGAAAGGAGACAACGACTCTAGCGTCGTTTGTCGGTAGAACTTGAGATTAAGCCCATATTTGAATTTGTATAATTTTGGGAATGGTCCCATAAAGTCTATACCCTAAATGTCAAAAACTTCGCATACCTGGATGCTATTTAATGGCATTTCATCTCTTTTAAATATATATCCAGTTTTCCGACATGCGTCGCATAGGCGAACTAGAGTATGAGCTTATTTTATAATGGTAGGCCAGTATACACCGGAATCTAGGACTTTTTTAGCTGTGGTAGTGGGTCTATAATGTCCACCGGTACGTCTGTGGTGACATTGATCTAGAATAATACGAGTTTCTGGTCATGAGACACAACGTCTAATCATACCGCTGGGACATACTTTGAAAAGATGTGGTTCTTACCAAAAGAAGATTTTTAGGTCAAAGAAGAACTTATTTTTCTGTTGATACGTCATCCCTTTAGGTATAATTTAACCTACCAAATAGTTTGCAAAGTCTACGAACCATGGTATTTCTTTGGGATAAATTTCCATAAGGGTTTCGCCAGGAAAGTTATCATAGATTTCATCGTCCTCACTACTCTCATCATTTTTAATTTTTTATTTTCAATTCGAGATAAGTGATCGGCGATAACATTTTCTGTACCTTTTTGTCTTTTATTTCTATATCAAATTCTTGCAGTAGCAATATCCAACATATGAGACGTAGTTTAGAATCTTGCTTTTTAAATAGGTGTCTAAGCGTTGAGTGATCGGTGTAGACAACTGTTTTGGATAACACCAAATAGGGTCTGAATATATCAAATGCAAAAACTACAGCCATAAATTCTTTTTCTGTAACTATATAATTTTGTTGAGCTACATTTAGAGTTTTACTTGCAAAATAAATAAGGTGAAAATGTTTTCCATCTTTTTGTCCTAAGACTGCTCCAACTGCGAATTCGCTTGCATCACACATTAGTTCAAATGGAAGACTCCAATTCGGGCTCATGATTACTAGAGTGCATGTGAGTTTTTCTTTTAAAGAATTGAATGCTTTGTGACATTCATCATTGAAACCGAATGGAGTATCTTTTTCAACCAATTTTGTTAAAGGACGAGAAGTTTTTGAGAAGTCTTTTATGAAACGTTTGTAAAATCCGGCATGTCCCAAAAAGATCCTAATGGCTTTCACATTAGTGGGGGGTGGAAGTTTAGAGATTACGTAGATTTTGGCTTTGTCAACTTCAAGTCATGCTCCAGATACTTTGTGTCCAAGAACAATTTCTTCTTTAACCATGAAGTGACATTTTTCTCAATTTAGGACAAGAATTGCATCTTTACAATGTTTGAGCATTTTGTCAAGATTCT
The DNA here is from genome assembly GCA_026074375.1 of Tanacetum coccineum. Lineage (NCBI taxonomy): Eukaryota > Viridiplantae > Streptophyta > Magnoliopsida > Asterales > Asteraceae > Tanacetum > Tanacetum coccineum. The sequence continues at coordinate 34,945 of BQNB010018698.1, read as the reverse complement.
GGAGACAATTGTCGAAAGAATTTCCAAAGACGGAGAAATAGTCCATGAATACTTCTACAGACTCTTCGATCATGTCATGAAAGAGTGCTAACATGTACCTCTGAAAAGTAGCGAGTGCATTGCAAAGACCAAAAGGCATTCGCCTGTAAGCGTATGTTTCGAAAGGACATGTGAATGTTGTTTTTCTTGAACCATAGGATCGATCGGTATTTGAAAATATCTATAAAAACCATCAAGGAAACAAAAGTATGTATTCCCTGTGAGTATTTCCAATATTTGATCCATGAATGAAAACGGAAAATGATCTTTTGTTGTTGCTTCATTGAGTTTACGATAGTCGATACAAACTCACCAACCCATAATGGTTCTAGTTGGGGCAAGTTCATCTTTTTTGTTTGTGACTATTGTGATACCACCTTTTTTGGGTACACAGTGGATTGGGATTACCCAAGGGCTATCACTGATTAGATATATAATACCCATGTCGAGGAGTTTAACTATTTCTTTTTTAACTACTTCTTGCATGTTTGGATTTATCGTCTTTGTTTTTGAACAACTAGTTTTTTGTCATCTAGAAGTTGAATTTTATGTTTACAGAAAGATGGGCAGATACCAGGAATTTCTGTTGTTTTCCAAGCAAAAGCTTGCTTGTGTCTTTTAAGAACAGAGATGAGCTTATCTTTGTTTTGTTCAGAGAGCTAGGATGAAATGATCACAGGAAGAAAAGAAGGTTCTTCTAAGAATGCATATTCTAGGTGACCAAGAAGAGGTTTGAGTTCAAGATCCGTAAGAGGTTCTTCAAGAGATTTCTTGATTTTATAATCTGTATCGAATGTGATTTTTTCAAAAGTTATTTCTTAATTGATTTCGGTTCAGTATTTTATTCGATATTCATGCCTATAAATTCATCAAATTCAGCAAAGATTTTATCTTCTAGAGGAGTTCCTTTAATAGAATAAAGGATTTTGCTTCCTTCATCGAGTAGATCTTCCTCTAAGATTTCATCAATGAAATCAATACTAAAACATGTATCATCATTTGAATATGAATGTTTCATTGTGGAATCAATAAAAAAGACCATATGTTCTGAGCCAACTCCAAGATTGAGTTGTTTTTCTTTTACGCAAATTACTGCGTCTGCAGTATGTAGGAAAGGTCTTCCTAAGATAAGAGGAACTTTGCTATCTTCCTCCATTTCAAGAATAACAAAATCCACAGGGAAAGTAAATTTACCAACTTTGACTAGCATATTTTTAGCTATTCCAATAGGGTATTGAAATGATCGGTCTGCTAATCTCACGCTTTCGAGAGATAATTTTGCAGAGAGAGAATATGGCATAAGATTAATGCTAGCGCCAAGATCGGCCAAGGCATTGCAAGAGAAAGTTTTGCTAAATGTACATGGAGTAAGGAAACTTTTGGGGTCTCCTAGTTTGGGTGGAACTTTGTTTTGAATGATAGCTGAGCTTTCATCGCTAAGAAAAGCTAAAGATATTTGCTCTAGATTGTGATTGTTACTAACAAGTTCTTTGAGAAATTTTCCATAGTTTGGTATTCCTGATAAGACATCGACAAGAGGCACTTTGATTCGAACGACACGAATCATATCGAGGAATTTTCCGTATTGTGCTTGGGGGTAGGTGTTTCTTTGTTTGGTTTTAGTGTTTGAGGTTGAGGTCTTGGTTCGTCATCTTCATCATCACTATTGAAATCAATAGGAGTCTGTGAATCGTTTTGAGGATTATCTGGGTTGGTGGGTGGGTTATAGGATCTACCATTTCTTGTATATATTGCATTTACATGCTCGTTTCAAGATTGAGGTGGTTGGTATGGTTTAGATGAGTTACCTTTAGGGTTTGGTTGATTATTGCTTAGAAGAGATCCAGAAGGTCGAGCAGATTGCTTGTTAGCAAGTCTGTCAAATTTTGCTTCTAAGTTTTGGATCGAGGCTTGGTGCTTTTTGGTTGTAGCTTCTAGTTTGATTTTGAGGTCCATGAATGTGTCTTTGACAAAAAGATTAGTTGCTTGTTGAGCTTTTATAAATTCACTTAATTGTTTATAGAGGTCAGATTTATCATCAGTATTTGGTCGGTAATAGTCTCGGTTGTAATCAGATCTTTCGCTTGAACGCCAATTATCAGAATTTGAATTCCGGTCGCGATAATCGTTGTAAAAATTGGTAAGTCAAAATGTTTGCATAAATTTCAATTCTGCTTCGCGAAACATGGGTGTGTCATCATTTTTGCAATCTGCGGTTGAGTGATTACCTCCTCAGTTATTGCATTTGGTACGAGATTTCATCTCTTTGTACTGAGCATCCACTTTTATGGCCATGGCATCCATTCTTGCCATAATTTTGTTAGTATCAGAATTACTGCTGCCTTCATCGGTGAAAGCTACAGTTTTATGAACAAAAGCTTTGGGTTTTTAGTTTTTAGCCCAGTCAAGTTTGAGTAAGACTTTGTCTTTGAGAAGTTGATAGGCTTGATTTTGGGGTTTTATAAAGAAAGATGCCTCCTGCTATAGCATTTAGAGCTTCTTGGGTTATTTCATTAAGGTCGTGATAAAAGATCTTGATTATATTGCCTTTGATTAAACCATGTCCATGACAATTTCTTAATAATTCTTTCATACAAAGCCATGCATCGGTTAGAGTTCCATGTTCGTGTTGGGAAAACCCTCGGATTTCTCTGAGAAGTCAGTTGAATAGAGCTGGGGAAAGAATCGGCTTATAAAAGCTGTTCGAAGTTCATCACAAGATGTAATAGTTCCTTCGTTAAATTCATCCAACCATGTTTTTTCTTCACCCGTGAATGATAAGGGAAAATCATAAGTCGGACATCTTCATTTTTGGTTGCTCCGTATTTGAACATGTCACATACACCTAGAAATTTGTGAATGTGTTTGTGAGGATTAGTTTTAGTTCTACCATCGAATTGGTTTTCTTTGACAAGAGTTAAATGATTTCCTTTAATTGCAAATTCGTTGGCAGTTGTAGGTATGGTGATTGCCGGACCTGGAGTCGGGGCGACAACACGATCAACTGCCCACATGGGTTCATCATCGGGATTAGCCATGGGATCAAAAGGAAGTTGAGAAAGATTGGGAAATTGGTGATATCAAAGTCCCTTCATTTGAATGGGACTCTTTTGTTTCGAAGAAGTCTACAGTTTAAAGTTCTTTCGGGTTCAGCTAATGGTGTAACAAGTTCAGAATTAGAAGCACGTGTATGCATCCAAGTTTAACAGTTTGGAAGGGGTATGGTAGCTAAGAGAGTAAAATCGAAATTAGAAGAGATCGATTTAGTTTTCCGAGCAGATAAGTACGGCGCACAAAGTAATTTGTTTGGCGTACTTTTGGTTGAATTTTTGAATTTTTATAAAAACTGTTTAGAATTTATAAAGATTTGTTTTTGACTTTGGTGTAACATTTTAAGATAAAAAAGTTATGAAGAGGGGTAAGTTGTTTTGAAGTTTTAGGAAAACGTTTTAGGAAAAACGCTTAATTTGGTAGAACGTACGGCGTACTTGTGAAAAAGTATGTCGTGTTCTTGGTTACGAGACTAAGTGCGACGCACTTAGTTGTGTCTGCGGCCCACTTTCTGCAACGGAAGTCACAGAAAGTGTGCAGAACAATGATTTTAAAGGGAAAGTGATTATGATTCATTTTAAATACTTAGAAATGATTATAGAACATAATAAAATCTTGAGCAGCAGCGCCAAAAAATTTGATGTGTGATTAAAGCTTTAAATTTATAATACTAGTTTCATCGATTTTAAACCAACACACGGGTAAAATATAACCCACATATGTAGTATAATGTATTTAGTAAGACCAGGTCGATCCACATGGATTTATTTATGTTCGTATAATCAAAGGATTTAAGACAAATGATAATAACTTTTGGACAAATAATGATAACAAGGAAATTCAATAATAAAGAGATATAACTACTCGGATATTTCATACAATTCAGTGGCTATGATGATAATCATGATCTCAATTTTATTCTTAATTCACAAAAACGTTTCTCGTCAAAGGAGCGTTTTAACAAATTATCCGTTTTAACTCAAGACTTATATTCGATCGACTTAGTGAAGTGTGTCACCCAATTAACCAAGTCACTATGATATCAAATATATTTTTTTATCAATTAACATAAGCGGATTCCTTCAACCAAATGATAAAGACCCATAGACAAATCTTTAAAAGCATATAATACACAATGGGTCTTTCGACCTATACCATTATGCATATATTATCAAAAGTGATAAACAAAGTTTATAAGATTTAATACAATAGGATTTCAATACAAACATGATATTAACAAGATCATAATAATACTAAATGCTTCTTTATTATATTAACATCTCCTAGTAGTCATAAGAGGCTTAACCTCTCATGGCTACCGAGTTCATAATAACAAAGATAAAGAGAGTAATAAGAGACATACAAGATTCAGAATGATAATAGATTACACAAGGTGTCGCAAGTAACCCCAATTACAATAACCAAACTATATAACCCTTTTTTATTCTATGTAATTATAACCCGTCTTCTTGGTATTCTACTTCTGGAATTCCTGAGATTGAGTTGATATTTTATTGTAGATGGTTGTTTCAAATGGCTGACAAATGGCCCGTATTTATAGGTTGTTCAGGAGGGGACCCGCACAAAATAATTTGTGCGGCGTACTTCACCACTTGGTGCTAAAGTTTTATAAATGATAGACACATTGGCTTGACTGCTTTTTTGACTTCAGGTGGAAGTGCGGCGCACATATAATTAAAACCGGCAAACTTCTACAATTTCTTAGACTTTATTTCTTCGCTTTCTTTTAGCTTAACTTCCATACAGTATGCCACTTTATGCTTAGACTATCTTCAAGTGAACCTACGCATATTTCATGCTATTACGTATCAAAAGTTCACGAGAAATGCTAATAATATATACAATAACACCACCAAAAATATGTATAATTAAGGCGTTATCACTAATCCATTTTTACATATCATTAAATTTGTTGGTTTTATAATTTATCTAAGTTCAAATATCCTGATTTTGAAAGAGACTTACCTAGGCTCCTAAATACCACAAAAGTTAAACAAAAATAAAAATAAAAGATCAGGTTGTCTCCGAACTAGCACTTTTCTTTATTAACGATTCTTTAAGTTAGACTCATGTTGGCGTTTATGGTGCCCTTTAGACACGTCCATTTACGTCCATCTCTTTCAATAGTCCGACTTTAGTCATAGCTACATTCTCCATGTTTTGTGGTAACTCATCGGTCTCCATAACCTTGACTTGCACATATCTTTCACCAGGACCTTCAGTGTATCGAGTAATTCAAACTTCTCGACGATAATAGGGATGGGTTTCTTATACGAAATTCCAAGAAACTCGCACTTCCTCTCCCTATACTCTTCTTTCGTGGTGTTAACAAAACCATCATTCAATGTCAGCTCTAAGTAGTCCTATAGGTAATCCAAGTTATCGTCGTTATCACTAGTCCCAATATACCAATCATGATGCGAACGATCTTTAATCAATTCCCTCATTCTTTGCCTTTCACCATCATCAAAGATTTCTTGGTCAAAAAAATTATTTGGGTCTTTTACATCAATCAAACCTACATTTTCATTTTCATAATTCGTTACGGCATACGTATCTTTACTTCTATACGCTGTAGACACTTCTGAACCAACAACGCTATCCTTATTTGCATTCTTGAGCTTGTATTTAACATCTCCCAACTTGAAATCATTGAAGATTTTCCTTTCAGTCAATTGATCTACCTTTCCATACTAAATTCTTAACCAAATCTGGAAGGACATATCTTTCCAAGGAATTTTGGTCCTTTCATTATCATAACTACATGCCCAAAGGTACCTATAATCATTTCTTCTAGATTCTTCAGTTGAATCCCCTCCATTACATTCTTCAACATATAGATCACAAGGGGCCATAATTGGTATGATTCCCCATTACGCGTTTCAATTGGCTCACACCAACATACCTTTTTCTTTGATTAGTGCAATGAGATCCTCCTATGTTTATTTTTACGATATAGTTTATGGTTAACCATCTCGGTCTCCTTTGGTTTTGTAGATGTCATCGCTAATTTTTAAAATGTTAAACGATTTTTCCTCTTCATTAATATTAAAATATTTAATTTCATAAATGACATAATCAGAGCAGTTGTATCACTTAAATGATCCTCCATTTTAAACAAAAATTTCTCATTACCGACTTCTAATGAAATTTGTTTTTCAAAGACATCTATCTCCACATGGATAGTTGCTAGCAATGGTCTTCCTAAAATAATTGGCATTATAAAATCCCCAACCATGTCTAAAATAAAAAATTCCACATGGAATATGAATTTGAAATTTTTTACTAGAACATTTTCAATCATACCTTTGGGGACCTGTGTGGTTCTATCAGCCATTTCAACTATCATATTTGAAAGTCCTAATTAACACGTCTATATGGAAATATAAGAACACTTACGTAAACATGCAACACATAAACATGCAACACATATATACCATTTCAATCATGTAATGCTTTATTGATATGAATCAAAGTATTACAAAGTATTATGGATTACAACTTGTTGAATGACAATGTAAGATTCCTCTTTAAACAAGTAAACTTGATAGATTATCAAGTTTATAAGCGAACTTATTTAGACCCACTAATAGGATCACCTGACTATTATGTAAGTTCGACAAAGTAGTAAATGCACTACAATAACGACAACAATAATAAGTGATATCATTTACTACTACAAACATTCTCTATTTATAGTGATACGAGGTTGATCTCATAGTAGGGGTAGTTGAGACGTGTCAACAATCCAGTGGTAAAGTACAACTGCATTTAATGCACATCCATTCTTGGTAACTAACTACCCATAATTTTGTGAAAAGTTTTGCCAATTATTCACCTCTCTTACCAACTCGTACATAGGTGTACTTTAATTCAGAATTCACTTTTTTCCTGCCATTTTACTTTATCGAATTATCTCGCCTAAACTCACTTAGAGATAAGAGTTAAATTCAGGTTGTTTATCTTCAATGAGTAACAAGATAATCAGGGTATTGCCACCCCTGGCTCTCTTCAAACCTTCAGCGTATCCCATCTACATACTGGCTGATATCCATCCTAGCTGACAAGTAGGTCTTCAAGTAATCATCGACTTCCTTAATGTTGTCTTTGACTTGAATACGTCTGAGGTTACTCATTGAAGTTGTGCTTCAACGAGTCATTTCATTTCTCATTGATATTCCTCAGCGAGTCTTCAACACTTAGCCTAATTTCTATTTAAATTTAGGCAGAGACAATTGGGTACTCAATTGGCCTAATAATCTCCCCCTATTTGAATATAAATTATGCTAAGTAAAATTATTGTATGTGAGTATACAGCTTCTTCTTACACATAATTATAACAAGAAAATTGACAAAAGAATTCATTCATTGATTACATTACAATGCAATCCATCCCTAGACCATCTAGATTCTTTTTCACAATCTTCCTAGCTTCTACAATATCATGCCTAACTTTAATCACATAAATCAGATCATCATACATTTCTCAAGAAATTTTTTAACCTATCTTAATTCAATTCTAAATTCTGATCAACTAAGGAGTGGTTACAAGATTGTACTCACTTCTTCTCAGAAAGACTAGATCAAGATTTCCGTTGTAGAAGAAGATTTCAGCTTAAGGTTCTTTGATTGCTAACCCAATTGATGTAGTGGCTCCTTGAGGAATAGTGAAGTTCGTATGTATCCCCATCACAGACTAAGTACCTTGTCGAAACAAACACCATCTTTATCATTTAAGCATATCTCTCTTTTTCCATTCAATTGTGGAAGTTCAATGTTAGTGAGTTATGGAGGTAGAGGAATACTAAGTTTGTCAGTTGTGGTTGCCACCCACTTGAACATAGCTTTCAAATTCTTCAACAGTTGATCATTTGTAGTATTCTGTCTCTTGGATGCTACATCATGCAATTCTAACCACTTAGTGAACCCGATCATCTTTAGTTTGAAGTCATCAAATATATGGTAGTTTAGAGGTTGGTTGTTCCTTGTAATGCACATAGTAGCAATCTTATAAGACTTGTTTACTCTGTAGCTAAATTTGGTAATGGGTAGAGGATTATCCTTGAAACTGATACAATGCATGTATTCATCCCTCATTTTGTTCAAGTGTTGGGTCCTTTGAGTCTCAATCTCAAATAGTACTTGCTCCTACGCCTTCAGTTGTTCAAGGGTGAGCCTTCTAAGCTTCTCTTCTGATTTTTCTTTGGCATCCTTTAATTCAGCTAGCCTCTTGGTTTCTTGAAGTTGAAGTTGCGCTTCTTCAAATGTCATAGGCCCCTCCCCCGCCATTCTGAAGTGCTGAAGACTTGAAAGGCTAGGAGCTGATCCTCCTTCTTTCATAAATGGTAAACTTTGCTTCAATGCATCTTTAGTATTGGCTCTTTGAGGAACTGTCAAGTTCATATGCATCCCATCCACCACTATGTCTTCTGAAACAAACACCTCTTTTATCATTTCAACTATTCTACTCTTTTTCCTTTTAGTTGGTGGAAGTTCAGTGTTAGTGAGTTGTAGAGGTGGAGGAATACCAAGTTTGTCGGCTGTGGTTGCCACCCACTTGAACTTAGCTTTCAAATTCTTCAACAGTTGATCATTTGTAGCATTTTGTCTCTTGGATGCTACACCATGAAATTCTAACCACTTAGTGAACCCCATCATCTTTAGTTTGAAGTCATCAAAAATCTTATAGTTTAGAGGTTGGTTGTTCCTTGTAATCTGCATAGTAGCAATCTTAGAAGACTTGTTTACCATGTAGCTGATTTTAGTGATTGGTCCTTCTCCCCCATAATAGTAGCACTAGAAGGTGGCGTTGTTACATCCATGAGGTTCACAACCCTAGACCCCAACCCAACCAGCTCATGCATATCTGCTGAAGTCTTGTCGACCTTAGACTGAAGATGCTAAGCATTAACCACCAGAATGTCTCTTGGAACTTTTATAGATGAATGAAGGATTTGTTCAATGTAGGCAATCAGGTGCATCTGATGTTTTGCATTCCTGATAGCATTCTTGATTCTCCTATTGAATCTGGGCAATGTTTACCTGATTGAGTTAGTGAGCATATGAGGAAGATTGTTCTTTATAGTTGCAGTAATGATATCAGCCAGCTGTTGTGCCAAAGTATCAGAGTTTATCCAAGGAACAGTACTCGCAGTTGAATTCATCTTCTCAATGGTTTTATCAGGGATAGACTTGGCCAGATTATAGACATGAGCTGCAAGGAAATCCATTCTTCTTGGAAGATGACCAAGGGGGTCAGACCCTGGTGCTCGTGTGATTTGAATTTCATTGAATCGTCTCATAGCTCCTAATGTTTAAACATTTATGGGCTTGGCACGAGGAATATTTTTCTTGCTCCATAAAGCCCTGGAAACTAACACATAAACATCCTCCAAGGGTAACATAGGGCTGATAGAGAGACAGACACAGAGGGTACCTCATTATATTGTGAAGTAGAAACAAAGATATTAGTAACCTCTATGTTGACTTCATGAGGAATTGAATCAGCAACTGTATCAGTCTTTCCTTCATCATCAACCGAAAAATCATTATTAGAATCACCAATGCTTTATCATCATCCCCTGATGTGGATAGAATCTCATCATCAGGCATAGATTCCACATTAGAGACAGCTTCTTCCATTATATGATCATTAGTCATAGTGCCTATGAATGTGATTTCAGCATCATCATTCTGTTGCTCCTTTATCACTTGATTAAGTTCCACATTTCCCAATGAAGGAATCCCAAAGTAAGTAGCCAATAGATCCTTCATATTCTCATCAATTTTAGTTTCTTGTTCCTGCATAAGATGGTTAGTAAAAAATGTGAATTTGTAATGAAGGTAAGGGTCACCAGTACGTTATCCCAAGAAGACTAAAGGTGATAATTCAGTCCCCTCAAAGGTTAAAACCTTGGGATTCTTTTTGTTTTATGATTCAGTGACCCCTAGAGGTTAAGTGAAGTTCATGCACTCTTAGGGTCTGACTTTCATGCACAGGTTGTTGTAGGTTCTTGCAAAGTCTAGAGTTTTCAGGGTCAACATCAGGCGTGAGAAAACTAAATGTATCACTCCTTGGTGCAAACTCTATGTGTATAGAAGATATAAGGTACGAATGTGCTGACACTTACTCTTTATTGGGTCGGAGGTAGCCCTTATCTTCACCACTCTCTTCTAGAGAAGTTTGAGAGTGGTTGCTTGCAGTGCCCCTTAAATTTAATATTGTTACCTTTTTAGTAGCAGTGGTTGAAGGTTGGTTGACTACATCCTTTGCCGACTCGAAGGCTTCTAGACCTTTGGTGGTGTCAGCGGTAGGCACTGGTTCCTCAACATGCTGAGTCTCGGCGACTTATTTCTTGGGTTTGGAATGCCTAACATATTGAGAAGTCTTAGGCTCAGAGGAAGATGGGATTTTCTTCTTCTTTGACTTCTTGTCGGTTGGTGCTTTGGACTGAGTAGCAGACTGCATAGCGGTCCCGGACAAGGACTTGTCAGTGGTGCTATCAGTATTCACTTCCTAGAGAAAAGGAGCAAAGTCTTCTTAGGCTTAGTTGTTGAAAGTTTTACAACTTGTAGCATATAAGAGGTTAAAGGAACCTCAGATGCAGATGGTGATTTGTTAAAAGAAGTGGTATGTGGTAGGGTTTGAAAGTAGTAAGCTTATCATTTTTATAGGTATCTCCCAGCAGATGTTCAATGATCAGGATAGAAACCTTGTATAACAAATATTTACTTCTCTACTCTTCTTGTCATTGACAAGCTTAGCAACAAGGTTAGAAAATAGAATGTTCCCTATGTTAACATTCAAACCCCAAATTAGGTTTATGCTATCACCTGATGGTTGGTATTTAGCTGATCATGTGATCCCTGCATACCTCCCAAGCATTTGACAATGTGCAACATCAGAACCCTCTAAATCGATGAGAAATATCTAATTCTCAGTGGAGACGAGTTGATGAGTTCATAGGATGTAAGATGTGGCTTTTTCTCATCAACACTTCCTAAAGTTGCTAAACCAGCCCTTATAGTCTCCTTTCGTGGTAAAGCCTTATAATTCTTACTATATTTTAACTCGATGATAGTTGAAAAGTCACCAAGGTTAAAAGATAATGGTTTTGTAGAACAAGAGAGTGTGAAGGTGATTGTGTTTGTAGCAGCATGTACCTCAGCAAGTTGTAAATCAGTGGGTACAAAATGAAGCTCAATATCACCTTTTAAAATATGATCCCTAATGAAATGATACCTGATGTCAATATGTTTTGTTCTTAAATGCAAAACTAGGTTGTTTGAAATGGAAATGGCACTTATATTATCACAAAAGATAGGCACCTTGTCATAGAGGATATCATAATCGGCTAACTGATTCTTTATCCACAACACTTGAGCATAACACCCAACAGCAGCAACATACTCAGCTTCAGCTGATGATATAGCCACTGAATTTTGTTTCTTTGGACTCTAACACATAAACTTTCCACCAAGTATTTGATAACCCCCTAAAGTTCTTTTCCTATATAGGTTACACCCTGCATAATCAGAGTCTAAATATGCCTTGAGATCAAAGCTTGATCCTTTTGGACACCAGAGACCTATATTCGAAGTTCCTTTGAGAGACCTAAAATCCTGTTTACAACTATAAAGTGGGATTCCTTGGGGTTAGCTTGGTACCTTGCATAAAGACATGCGGAAAACTAGATATTAGGTCTGCTAGTTGTTAGATACATTAGTGACCTAATCATGCCTCTATACCGATTCTCCTTAACAGAGACCCCTGATTCATTAGGGCCTAAATTATATGGGGGAAGCATAGGGCGTTTTACTGAGCCATAATCAGCTAGTTCATATTTATTGAGTAAATCTTTAACATGTTTCTCTTGATAAATTGAAATTCCTTTAAAACTTTGTTTTATTTGAAATCCTAGAAAATATGTTAGTTTACCTATCATACTCATTTCATGCTTTTTGGTCATTAGTTTAGCAAATTCTTTACTAAGTTTATCATTAGTTGACCAAAAAATGATAGCATCCATATATATATATATGTACAATAATAATATCACTCTTAGTCTTATAAGTAAAAAAGAGTATTGTCAATGGTACCTTTGACAAACTTGTGTTGAATAAAAAATTTAGACAATGTAGCATACCATGCTTTTCGAGCTTGTTTCAGCCCATAAAGAGCCTTATCTAGCTTGCACACATAGTTAGGAAATTCACTGCTTTCAAACCCATGTGGTTTTTTTACATACACTTCTTTAGAGAGTTTCCCATTTAAAAAGCCACTCTTTACATCTATCTGATACACCATAAAACCCATGTAGGCAGCATATGCTAGAAATATCTTGATGGCTTCAAGTCTTGCAACTGGTGCAAACATTTCATCATAGTCAATCCCTTCCTCTTGTCTATACCCCTGAGAAACCAACCTTGCTTTGTTCGAGATTACCACACCATTTTCATTAATTTTGTTTATGAAAATCCACTTTGTCCTAATGATGGTTTTACCATAGGGTGTAGGGACAAGTTTCCAGACTTTGTTTCTTTCAAACTGATTCAGCTCCTCTTGCATTGCAATAACCCATCCATCTTCTTCAAAAGCCTCAATTACCCTTTATGGTTCAATCTCTGAGAGAAAATTAACATATAGGCATTCATGGGTTGATGCAGCTTTAAAGTCTTTGACTCTGCTTCTTGTTGTTACACCAGCCTAAGGTCTACCTAGAATGTTGACCAAAAGAATGTGTTTATCTCTAGACCATTTATCTTGAGGAACTGAGTGTCATGATTGATTTTAGCTGATGTTGAAATGAGTGTTGGTGAAGATTCAGCCTGATGGTTTGTGTTAACATCATTTATTGTGATGTATTGTTCTTCAGGGATGTCATTTATATGAGTTTCAGCTGGATCAAAGTGATCAGGTTTATGATGATCATCATCAAATGATAAGTCAGGTAGTTCATCAGATGGATTGATGTTCTGAGTTATGGATGTGACAGTGACAGGGATGGTGATGTTGTTTGTTGAGAGAGGATCAAAGGTAGGTACATAGGGTAAGAAGTCATCATTTCCTGTGCATTAAGAGGGGGCTTTTCTTGGTTCCAAGAATTCATCATTGGGAAAAGATATGTTTTCATTTAAGTGATGTCATCTCCTTCTATGATTGTCTGTCTTATTACTTCATCAGCCTCATTGAAAGTGACATGGTAGGTTTCTTCCATTTCTTGTCTTTTGATGTTGAATACTCTAAAAGCTTTAGCCACTAGGGAGTATCCAAGGAAGAATCCATCATCCGCTTTTTCATCAAACTTTCCCTGGTGATCTCTATGGTTATGAATGAACATAGGGCATCCAAAAAAATGGAAATAACTGATGTTAGGAGATCTTCCTCTAAAAACATCATATGATATTTTCCCATGCCTTTTTACAATGATCGTCTTGTTTTTGTGTGTAGCATGTAGTGTTTACAGCTTCTCCCTAAAATTATTTTGAGAGACATGAATCATTTAACATAGTTCTAGCTGCTTCAATTAGGGTTCTGATTCTTCTTTTAGCTACACCGTTTTGTTCAAGGATACAAGGGGATGAGAATTTTTATGATATCCCTTTTTCATTACAAAATTCTTCCAGCTTGTGGTTTTTGAATTCTGTTCCATTGTCATTTCTCAACTCTTTTACCTTTACTTCATTTAGGTTCTCCATCTTCTTGATGAAAGACATGATGCAGTCAGCTACGTCACTCTTTTTTTAAGCAAAATACCTATGTGTACCTTAAGTACTCAGCTACTATGACTAAGGTATATTTGTTGTGACTAATGGTTTGAGGTTTAACAGGTCCAAATAAATCCATATGCAAGAGATGTAAGCACTTGTTAATGGAAAATGATCTTTTGGTTTTAAATGATGCTCTGTGATGCTTTTGTTTCTCAAAAGCTAAACAAGGTTTTTCTTTTAAGAAAGTGAGAGAAGGAAGACCAGCAACAAGGTTCTATTTGTCTAATTTTTTGATTTTTTTAAAGTTGAGATGGGATAGTCTCTTGTGCCAAAGCTAATTTACACTATTTGATGCTTTAGAAAAGAAATAGGTATTGATTTCTTTATTGTAAGATGATATATCAATGACATAGACATCTCTTCTTCTTGGAGCATTTAGCACAACTTCATTATTTTGGTTGAATATGGTACCCTGGGTCTTGGTAAACAACACTTTGAAGTTTGCATCACATAACTAGTTGTTGCTGATCAAGTTGTGTTTCAAACCATTCATATTAGAAACCTTGTTAAATGTGCTTCCATTGTAGTTCACTAAGCCATATCCTTTCGTGTCACCTGAAGAGTTATCTCTAAATCCCACTTTAGGACCTTACTCCTTTGAATATCTGTGTATATATTATTTAACCCTTGTCATGTGTCTAGAACAACCACTATCTAGATACCATACAGATCTCTTTATGTAATCCTGAACATATATTTGAATCTAATTAGTGTTGTTTATGAACCTACTTTTTAGTGGGTTTGTTTGATTGTTGATTAGCAATCCTTGGTCTCTTGTTTTTGGGAATGACTCTCTTGTCACAATTAGAATGTTCATGGGCAATACTACCACAAATTTCACATCTAAGGTAGTATTCACACTCATTAGAGTGGTGGTCAATGAACCATAATACTTGCAAGGTATAAAAGGTTTAGGAATTTTGAGAGTCTTCCTTCAAGATGACACTTAAGATCACTGAGCTTTCAGCTTTGTTAGGGTCTTTCTTACAACACCTTGTTCAGGGTATTTCTTGGTCAAGTGGTCAGTACTTTGGCAAATTGAATAATGAGGTTGATTATAATAGTCCTCTAAGAGGTGATTTTTGAAACCGCAATGTTTACAAGGGCCAAATTTAACTTTTTGCTTGCCCTTTCCTGACTTAGAACTCCTTGTTTGAAATACAGATGATGAATTGTCAGATGATAGTTTTATCTATTCTTTTAGTCCTTTTACTTCTTTCATGAGAGTAAGAAGAAGTTGCCTAGTGGATGAGTCAGCCTTCTTTTCAGGACTAGAGTCAGGGATCAAGGGTGTTTTGGTTTGAGCCTTTTTCTTGACATACTTAACAGTTGATTCCTTCTCAGTGGCTTGTTCAGTCTTATCAGAGACTGGAGGTCTGAATCAAGTTAGTAAATGGTATGAAATCCTTTGATGTACCAATGGGCTTAGCCCCTGAAAGTTTAGGTAGAGGGGGTAAGGGTTCCCAAGTGTCATTAATAGACTCACTGTAAGAGGTGACATTAGGTGAAGTCTCAGAGGGAGAGTTCTCACCCTTAGTGAACACAACATCCTTTGAGGAGATTGTTTCCTTTCGTTTGCCTTTTCCACTAAGGCATAAACAATATTACCAAGTACTTGCTCCGTGAGCAGTTGGTCAAAGGTAACTTTACTGGAGGTTTATTTCTTAATGACTTTCTTTAAGTTAGAGACTTCATCCTTTAGAAATTCATTATCTAGAGTTAGCCTGGTAATCTCATTTTAAAGGGAAAGATTATGGATTTTGGTGTTTTTCAAGTCAATAAGTTCAGATTTGCATACGGATAACTCTTGTTTAGATAGTTGAACTTGCAAAGAAAGTTTTTCCTCTGATCTTCCACATAGTAGAGGTCTACTTTGGTATAATCTAAAACATGTTTTCTTTCATCACCCTCATTCATAGTAAGAAGTCTTAGTACCTTTTTCATAGTGATTTTGACCCACTGACCTGATCTAGCATCACTCTTTCCCACAACCGGCTCATCCTTAACAATAGCCATAAATGCTTTGACCTTAGTAATTCCCTCATCTTCTAAAGATAAAGATTCTTCAAATGACTCAGCAACTAACCCTTTTTCACTTTTGTTCTTTGACACAGCCTAAATCTTTTCGGTAAGAAGTGCTAACTCAGCTTTAAGAGCTTTGTATTTAACCTTATAAATCTTTGGATTGTTTTCAGCGGTTTGATTATGCTGATGTAATGAAGAAGAAGAATTTGTGTGAAACTTAGGTTTATTATGGATTTTGTTGGATGAAGGATAGGGTTTTGAGGATGTTTTGTTGGTTGGACAATCATTTTGAAAATGACCTTGTTTCCCACATGCAAAGCATGTTTCATTTGATTTATCCATGAATTTTATACTACCACCAACTCCTCCTGATCTTTTGTAGAATCTCTTCTAGTTTTTAAGAAGCGCTCTGTCATGAAACTCAGCATTTAGATCAGCCAAGAACTCATTGCTACTTTTGGCGTCATCTTCTACATTTGAGTCGTTGTCTTGAGTATAAGTGTTAGATATTAAAGCTTTTGATTTAGAGCTCTGAATGGTAAATCTCTTAGTCTCAGACTCATAGATTTGATCAATCATCTCTTTTTCATAGTTGTATTTGCCAAACAGAGTAGCTAGACTATCATTCTTGATAGAATTATTAGATCTTTAAGTCTGATTCATACATAACCATTTCTTTGGTAAGCTGTTAACAAACGTGGCATTTACTTCAGCTTGAGGAATTTTAACATCTTTATGTTCAAGTTCATTTAGCAAAATTTTCATCCTGGTGTAGGTTACTTTTACCTTTTCACCTTCAAGTGCTTTGAAAGCATTGAAATTTAGTTTAAGAGGTGCAATCTTGATATCTCTTGTTTTAGATGTCCCTCATGACTTAAAATTAAATCATTCTACATGTCTCTAGCAGTGGAACATTTGATGGTAGCTTTCATTGTGTCATTTGGAAGACATGAGAAAATGATACTTTTCTGTCTCTTATCTTGATTAGCAAGCTTTCTGTCACCAGTAGTCCACTGATTTTGAGGTTTAGTTAGAAAGTTTTCAGGAGTGTATGTAGTAGATTTTAGTACAAATTGTCCATTTTGTTAGATTTCAAGTAGAAAGGGTTCTAGTCTATCAATGTAGACAAAAAACCTATCTTTGCAACTAGTGAAATATTCCATATCAAGTTGTGGGACATTTGTGACATGAGAGCCTCACCTAGAATCATGAAGTTGGGAGAGATCATCTTCACCAACAACATTAATGGTAACATTGTTTGTACCAGTGTTGTTGGCATTCTCAGGTTCAAAACGTTTTCTACCCTATTGGTATTTCTAGTATTTCTAGGATTTAAAGGAATTGGAGGAGGGAGAATAGTTCTAAACATGATTGGATCTTGATTTTTTTAAAACTTTGAAAAGTTTATAAAATAGTTTTACAAATCAAACCGCTTTGATACCAATTAAAAGTCCTAATTAACACGTCTACATGGAAATATAAGAACACTTATGTTTACATGCAACAAAGATATAAATTTTCAATCGTGTAATGCTTTATTGATATGAATCAAAGTATTACAAAGTGTTATGGATCACACTTGTTGAATGAAAATGTAAGATTACTCTTTGAACAAGTAAACTTGATAGATTATCAAGTTTGCAAGTGAACTTATATAGACCCGCTAACTATTGTGTAAGTTTAACAAAGTAGTAGATGCACTATAATAACGACAACAATAATAAGTGATAGAATTTACTACTACATACATTCTCTATTTATAGTGATACGAGGTTGATCCCTTAGTGGGGGTAGCTGAGACGTGTCAACAATCTAGTGGTGAAGTATAACTACATTCAATGCACACCCATTCTTGGTAACTATCCGCCCATACTTTTGTGAATAGTTCTGCCAACTGTTCACCTCTTTTACCAACTCGTACTTAGGTGTACATTAATTCAAAAGACACTTTTGTCCCACCATCTTGCTTTATCGAATTATCTCGCCTAAAATCACTTAGAGATAAGAGTTAAGTTCAACTTGTTTATCTTTAAAGAGTATCAAGATCAACAGGGTATTTCCACCTTTGACTCCCTTTAAAACTTTAGCGTATTCCATCTACATACTAGCTGATATCCATCCCAGCTGACGAGTATGTCTTTAAGTAATCTTTGACTTCCTTGATAATGCCTTTGACTTGAATACATCTGAGGTTGCTCGCCGAAGCTGTGCTTCAGCGAGTCATTTCATTGCTCACTGATGTTCCTCAGCGAGTCTTCAACACTTAGCCTAATTTATGTTTAAATCTAGGCAGAGACAATTGGGGACTCAATTGGCCTAACAATATTTTTACTTTTTGGTTTACCTAAACCTAGTCTTTTGAACATGGAAAATGGCATTATGCTAATGCTACCTCCTAAATTAGCTAAAGCATTCCTAACAGTTAAACTACCAATTGAACATGGAAGAGTAAAACTCCCTGGGTCTTTTTCTTTTGGTGGTAGTTAGTTTTAAAAGATTGATGAGCATCGTGCATTGAGTAAGATAGCTTCTCCATCCATAATCTTTGACATGTTAGAGAACAAGTCCTTCAAACACTTAGCGTATTCGGGCTTCCTTTTGATGTCACGTATAAGAGCACGGTTGATCTTTAGCACCCTTGAGCTTTCAAATATCTGACTTACTAGTGCTTCTTCTTTGTGCTATTTTAGGCGTCCAGGAAAAGGGATGGGTTGCACTTATGGCGCCACATAATGGCGGATATTGTGCGGGTTCTCCCTTTTCTTGCTTGATTCGACCAATTAGGGTTTTTGGGAGGAAAATCAAACTATGGGTTGCGTCAGGTATCCACCGGTACTGCACATGTAGAACTAAGGCTTCGAACCTACGCAAGTTAGCTGATTATGAAATCGGGTACATCTTAGAATCGACTAGGGTCTTGACCTTGGGTCGATTTATGATCGACAAAGGGTTTGGGAAACCCTTTGGTCGACTGATCGTGGGAGAGAGAAAGGAGAAGATGAGAGGGTTTTAGGGTTAGTATGTATGTTATGAGAATTACTTAAAGTCCCTTTGTTTATATAGGGCTCCAAGGAGGATTCTAGAATACTTTTAGGATAATTATTATAGTTTGACAACAAGTCAAACTCGCCCCTTTTGAGGTTTCGTACCAAAGACGACCCAAACAACTGTTATGGGTTGTTTGTTTGGTCTTTTTCTGTTAACAACCTCCATAATATTTATCCTTGATAAATATAATGCTTCGGGTAAAAATGGTTTAATCCTCAAATGAAAATAACACCGTATTTTTATTTCCTAGTTACTCTCATTTTATTTCGTAACTCGTTTCTCATTTTCGCTTTCATTGTTCTATTTAGTGCGCACTAGTGTAACCCTTCGACATTTCTGTGAAGGCCAGTGATTGTAAGATTGTTGTGTGCTTACACATAATCCTTTTAATTATCACTTACATAAAAGTACTTTAAATATTCATTAATTCATATCACATATATCATCACATACCATAAATACTATGGAGCAAGGCCAATTCATTACATTAGCTACTTTCCTCTAACTAGCCTATCTTAACGTTAGTGCAAGTCATCTAAATCAAGCTTCCCATATGCATAATACTGTAACAATTCACATTTTCACACCTTTTACGTCAATAAATATTTAACAATTTACTTTAAACTTTTACGCGTTCACTTTTAATTTTCAACGTTTAGTTAAATCGTGTAAACTAAAAATCAACATTCAACGTAAACGGGCATCAAACAAATAAAAGTTTACATCAAGTAAGTGTTATAAAGTTATTATGAAGATAATTTATAACTCTACTCATTTTTTTTATTCGTTACGTAAATCGTCTACATTTTGCAATAAAACCCTATTATGCATGCATGGGAACCTATAAACCCATATAGACTTCAACAAATACTTACTATTATACCCAATACTCAAAAATTTCATAAACTCTTACACATAACACATTTCAGCCAAAATCTATACACATACACATTCATACAACAGTTTTAATTAATTCAAATCCTCCACTAACACAAATAAACAACAATATTCATTAACTAAAGGATCAAAGGACTAAAGTTAAAGCTTACACAAGCCACCATTGTCATCACTTTGTCTCTCATGGGTGTGTGTTTATTCGGCTAAAACATAGGGCAAAAGAAGCATGCTTATGCTTGTTCACATCAACTCTTACACAAAGCATTGTTGTCTTACACATGCCATACCTTCTTACAAGAACTAAACAATATTTAACTCATAAAACCCTTACCTTAGCTCTTCCAAAACTGGATACACATTCAAAACCGTCAAACCATTTGTTAGTTTCATCTAGATGGTATTCATACAATGTCTTGCTATAAATAGGACCCATAAAGGTGAAGATAACACACACTTAACTCTTACAAGAAAAATCAAAGCACAAACTCTCTCTATTACCCTCACAACTCACGGTTCAATACCATCACTCAAAAAGTTTCAAAACTTTGATTTTTAAAGCAACACAAGTATACAAGGGTTGATATATAACATATCTAAGGTATTACAAAGGGTATTGGAAGCTTGGTTGGGTGTTTATAAGGGTTTGTACAAGTGAAAGATTTAGGGTTTTCTTTGCAAAGTTAGGGTTTTATATCAAGTATTAGGGGTTAATACTTAGGTTAATATTTGGGGATTGATTATTTGTATCATCTTCACTCATCATATTAAGGTCTTCTATAAACTCTAATATCTTCAAAGTATTCACTTTATAATTTATATAATTGTTATATGGTTAGTTATATTTTATACATGTTTATAAAATACTTCAAGTTTATATAAACTCAAGAAATACTTGTTCATGTTAAATATGATGTTTAAAACATAAGAAAATGTTTTATTTAAGGATTTACAAGCAATGGATAATTTATATTATTATTTGTTAAGTTATGGTAAATTATTTATTTATATGGTTTATGTAAGTAAATAATTATGATGGATATTTTTCTTGGACAGTTTAGACTCAATATGATGGTCATAAACTTAAAGACTTAATTTATAGACAAGATGTGTAATTACATAAATTAGAAGATTTGTGGCAAATTAACTAAGTTAAAAACTTATAAAAACAATTTTATAAATATTTAAGTTAAATGCTCAAAACCTACTGTTTTAATTCAAAAAATAGAATAATTATTTTACATTTTATTAAAATAGTTCATTTCATGAGGAATCCAAATATATAAAGAACTCGAAAATCCGAATTATAACGAAGAAGTTATGAAGTTTACAAGTTTACGATAAAAAGTGTTTTTATAAAAGTAATTTTATAAAAACCTGAAACTGCACAGATCTGATGAAGTTTATTTGATATTTTTCTGTGAAAGTACATGTCGTAAGGAATTCAAAACTATAAGGAACATGAAAAACAGATCAATAACGAAGGAGATATGAATTTTACAAGTTTACAATAATTAAATATATAAAGGGTGATTATAAAACTCATTTTATAAAAATACTTTCTGGGCAGAAACTTACATTTTCTAAAACCATGATAAAGTGTTAGATTATTTTATTATGAACCCATGGGTATAAAGTACACCAAAAATGGATTTAACATGAGGAAGTAATGCTTTTAACAAGTTTTATATAAAAAGTAACTTTATACGTCTACCACTTTATTTTTATAGGTTACTGACGAATTTTATAAATTCTGGAAAATACTTTACTTTTATAGAATATCTCAATACGAAGTCGGATATAAAGAACACTAAAAAGGGATTAAAACGAACGAGTTATGATTTTTACAAGGTTACAACAATTAAATATATAAAATTAGTTTTATATAATTTTACAGAAACGAAAAAAGTTACTGTTCATCATTAGCAAAAATATTATAAATATAATATTTTGATAAACCTTCTTAATACGAAACCGTGGGCATAAAGAATGTATAAAACGGATTTAAAACGAAAAAGATACGATGTTTTTACCTAAGGTGATATTTATAAATGTTTTTAACTTTATAAATATTATTTTATCAAACAATTAAATTATTTATATAATGTAATTATATAAATAATAAATCAAGTATTTTTTTTAGCAATTAAACAATTTTTGGACAAGTATACTATTTTTACAAATACAAATACATGGACATTTATTTTACAAGTACAAATCCATATTGTTTAATTTTATAAATTAAACAAACATATTTAGGTGGTGATGTAACTATATAAAATTATATGATGTAACTTTATAAAATTATATGTGGTAGTTATTCATATACATTGTACTCATACGACCTATAATTAATTAGGTTGCATTCCCGGCTAGTTGTGTCGGCATTTGTTGATTTATTCCTCATACACTCCTATCAGCGTTTAAGGTGAGTTTATAGCCCCACGTTTTACTCGTTTTATATATACTTTATCATTTTTGGGGTGAGAATACATGCGCATTTACAAATCGTTACATACTTGTTTTCAAAACTTGATTACAAACTCGTTTACATGAACGTTTACAAACTCATTTACATGATTGATTAAAGACTCATTTACATGATTGATTACAAATGCGTTTACATACTCATTTACTTATCCCGAGTTAATATACATTCCTTATTTACAACTATGGACGCAACAACTTTACTTTTTAACTGATTACGAATTGCCTAAGTAGAATGAGCTGTTAATTACTGCTGGTAAGCGCGAGTGTTATAAAATAGATATATTTGGGGAGTGACTACCCCTGTTTGGGTGATTAGCTCTCACTAGTTCAAGATCGAACTAACAAACGTTATACCATGTCGGAGCATTGGACTACATATACATGAACTCTTACTGTGCCTTGAATTAAGTGGCATACTGAACATGACTGAGCCTCAGCGTCATAGAACTTAGGGCAATTGAACTTACTTCTCGTGATATAGACACACATTTTTGTGATTATTTATGGATAGAAATGGTCATGCATACTTTACAAAAATATGATTTCGGCTTACACTTTTGTGAATACTTAAGGATTGAAATGGTCATGCATACTTTGAAAATAATGGTCTGCATACTTATGAAAATCTCGGATTTCAACATTTTTATCAAAACAAATTTTGATGGTTTGTGATTAAAAACGCATTTTAAGAAAACCTATATATTTAAGTTTATGTGTTGCAAGTCTTGTATGGGCGGGGCTTGTAACATAATAAATTCATATATATAGTTTTGTGATTCACATTTATACTTACCTATGAACTCACCAACTTTATGTTGACACTTTTAATCCATTATTTTCTTCAGGTGAACAAGCTACATGACTTATACATGATGTGCATTGAGTCTAAACGTTACAAGGTTGTCATATTTCACGGATTTCTACATACATATAAAAATGATTAAAATCTCGGTTGTATAGATTTCAGCTTGTTCATTTGTGATGCAATTATGGGACAAAATGTTATCTAAATTTAAGAAAATCAACGAGATTTACTTATTCAACGACTCATTTAAGGACTTCTCACTTTAGATCTTGTGCAATGGATACATAAATAACGCTCCTGGAACATACTTTCCGCTGCGACTCATTTTGGGGGTGTTACAGATTGGTATTCAAAGCCAAGGTTAAAGAGAACTAGGTTGCCTATTTCACCTAGACTAAATCGTTACACAAATTATTGTATCAACAATAAAACTTTTCAAGTGCATACACTTTACTTGCTTACTTGCTTACATGACATGCATATATGTGTATATGCTTTCATTCTCTTACGTATATTTTACATTTATTTATATAAGAGTTATTTATATAAATACTAAAACATTTCTCAAGACATGGTGAATGACGAACGTGGTCCTTTAAATCTTTATAATTTCCACATAATACCGTAATAAAATAACATTGAAACATGTCATACAAAAGCCCACAAGTATCATTAATCATTCACATCGATTTTAAAACACCCGTCTCATACTATTGAAACACGACTTTAACCTGTCACTTTGCAACATTTCATCTTTGGATCACGACTGTTAGAACTAGACTAATTTTATTGTTCCTTTGATTTT
This sequence comes from Tanacetum coccineum, assembly GCA_026074375.1. Lineage (NCBI taxonomy): Eukaryota > Viridiplantae > Streptophyta > Magnoliopsida > Asterales > Asteraceae > Tanacetum > Tanacetum coccineum. The sequence goes on along the minus strand of BQNB010018698.1, from coordinate 10,997 downwards.
GAAGATAATGCCACCAAAGAAAAACCACCAACACCTATGTACTGATGGCCAACCATATAAGATTGGTACCCCGAAGTGTGGCTGAACGCATTGCAGAACCTGAAGTAAACAAAAGTCGAAATTAAATGAACAACCACATTCAGAAGTGGCAGAAGGCAGGTGCCTACTGCTCGCGAGTGCACCTATAGTGACTTCCTGAAATGTCAACCCCTTATTTTCAAGGGTACTGAAGGAGTTGTTGGATTAACCCAATGGTTCGAAATGATGGAGTCGGTTTTCCACATTAGCAACTATACTGTTGAGAACCACGTCAAGTTTGTCACTTGCACTCTTATTGGTGTTGCTCTAACATGGTGGAACTCCCATGTTAAGACAATCAGCCATGATGTTGCTTATGGCATGCCGTGGAAGACGCTCATGAAGATGATGACTTAAAAATAATATCCCCGTAGTGAAATCAAGAAAATAGAGATTGAGATCTAGAATTTGAAGGTGAAAGGTACTGATGTGGTAAGCTATACCCAACACTTTCAGGAGTTGGCATTGATGTGTGAAAGAATGTTTCCCGAGGAGTCTGATCGGGTAGAAAAGTATGTTGGGGGACTTCCTGACATGATTCAAGGTAGCGTGATGGCTTCAAAACCAAAGACCATGCAAGAAGCAATCGAGATTGCTAACGATCTGATGGACCAGAAGGTCCGTACCTTTGCTGAAAGGCAAGCTGAAAACAAGAGAAAACTCGACAACAACTCAAGCGACAACAACATACAACAACAACCTCCCAAGAAGCAAAATGTGGCAAGGGCTTATTCTGTTGGGTCTAGTGAGAGGAAGGACTATGCTGGGACTCTACCGTTGTGCAACAAGTGCAAGTTTCACCATAATAGCCCGTGCACTGTAGGAGTCCTGCTGCTACTAACAATCAGAGAACCCTCACCTGCTATAAATGTGGGAATCAAGGGCACTACAGAAGTGACTGCCCAAAGTTAAAGAATCGGAACCATGGAAACCAAGTTGGAGGTATTGAAGCACGTGGAATGGTGTATGCCTTAGGAGGAGGAGAAACAGATCAAGACCTTGACAACATGGAAGATGATATCAATGCTTAGACTCTATTTCTTTTATGAATTCTCGTTGTATTTCTCTTAAATTCTGTTGTACGAATGATTTCAAATTATCTATCAAATCAATGTGTTGTGAAAATTTCATCAAATATACTTTGATTCTCTATTTATTTATTCAAGTCACTCCTATAAATATTATGAAATTATAACGCTATTTTGACAAAAATTAGCATAGCATCATTAGCCCTTAAATATACATAGCCTGATCACCTATGTATAATTTAGGAAAGTACCATGACATGCTGAGAAGTAGTCACCTTAATTTTTTTATCAAAAATTAAATTTTATACTTATATTCTTGAAGAGCAACCCGCCGGCAAGTTTAACCGTCATCAAGGGATTAAGACCATACCAATGAGGTTCTACACTAATATAGCAAATTTAATTAGCACGTATTAGGAGGATTAAGATAACATCCACACCTCTTCATCAACATTATTTCGGAAGGCAACTCAAACTGAATTTTGGTACAAAATTCTTTTAACACGGGGAGACTGTAACAACTCACATTTTCACATCTTTTACGTCAATAAATATTTAACAATTCACTTTAAACTTTTACGCGTTAACTTTTAATTTTCAACGTTTAGTTAAATCGCGTAAACTAAAAATCAACATTTAACGTAAATGGACATCAAACAAATAAAAGTTTACGTCAAGTAAGTGTTATAAAGTTATTATGAAGATAATTTATAACTCTACGCTTTTTATTTTTATTCATTACATAAATCGTTTACGTTTCACAATAAAACCCTATTTTGCATGCATGGGAACCTATCAACCCATATAGACTTCAACAAATACCCACTATTATACCCAATACTCAAAAATTTCATAAACTCTTACATATACACATTCATACAACACTTCTAATTAATTCAAATCCTCCACTAACACAAATAAACAACAATATTCATTAACCAAAGGATCAAAGGACTAAAGTTAAAGCTTACACAAGCCATCATTGTCATCACTTTGTCTCCCATGGGTATGTGTTTATTCGGCTAAAACATAAGGCAAAAGAAGCATGCTTACACTAGAACACAAAGTGGATTTTGGCTACACCAAAAAAGTGTGACGATATACATATAATCACACATGATTTTTCGAGTGTGTGTGACTAAAGGTCGCGTGACCGTAGGGTACCTATGGTCACATTTCTAAGTTAGTGGTCGTATCCATTAAAAAACAGTGACCAAAACCTTAATATGTGTGACTAATTAGGTACAAATTTAGTTGGATTAATCAGTATTAGTGACCGTAAACACTGTATAGTCACACAAAGCATGTTTTTTATATTTAGTCACATAAAATGACCAAAAGAGTTAATAAGTGTGACCATATGGTGTTTAAAGTGAAGTAAAAGTGTATTTTGTGTGACTATTGTTCATCCAATGACCACATGAATTTTATGTTTGTGTGGCCTTTTGTAATATTTATTCACACAAAGCATGTTTTTTTTCAGTATTTAGTCACATACAATTAAGCATAAAGTGACCAAAAGTGTTAATAAGTGTGACCATATGATGTTTAAAGTGAAGAAATGTGTATTTTGTGTGACTATTGATCATCCAATGGCCACATGAATTTTATGTTTGTGTGGCCTTTTGTAATATTTAGTCACACAAAGCATGTTTTTGGGTATTTAGTCACATACAATTAAGCATAAAGTGACCAAAAGTGTTAATAAGTGTGACCATATGCTGTTTAAAGTGAAGAAATGTGTATTTTGTGTGACTATTGATCATCCAATGGCCACATGAATTTTATGTTTGTGTGGCCTTTTGTAATATTTAGTCACACAAAGCATGTTTTTTTGGGTATTTAGTCACATACAATTAAGCATAAAGTGGCCAAAAGTGTTAATAAGTGTGACCATATGCTGTTTAAAGTGAAGAAATGTGTATTTTATGTGACTATTGATCATCCAATGGCCACATGAATTTTATGTTTCTGTCACTACTAGAAAATAGGCCAACAATGACGGTCAAATCCGTTGGTAATCTGTCGGTATCAACATATAATGCCGATGGATTTATGAAAATTTTACCAACGGATAAACATTAGTAATCCCCATCGGTTTACTAATGAATATTAGCAACGAAAAAATAGAAATATCTAAAAACATTATAATGCATTCCAGAAATTTTTTGTTCCACAAATTCAAATACGAATTTTACATTCAAATTACAAGTTCGACATCACATAAGGTCTAGAAGGATATTATCCGATTGAACTACAAATACTAAAAGATGCCACCATCATTAAGTGGGAAGGGGTGTGGTGATCTTCCAAGATTGGAGCTCCTTAAACTTCTCTTGCCATTCACGACGATTCTCATTTCGTTGGTCCTCAAATTCCTTCTTTAGAGCAGCTTCAAGACGAACATGCTCTTCTTCCGGTTGATCCAATTTTTCTTCTAACCAAAGCACCTAAAAAATATATCAAAAGCATAAACATATATACAAACATTTTGACCCCATGAATAACTAATATAAAATCTGGTTTTGCTACATACATAATCCATAAAACGATATACACTTTAGGCATGCAAATTGTAACAGGCTGTTATAGAATCAGGGTGTTTATTTAAGTGTACTCATTACGAAAGTTGCAAGGGTTCATTTGTAAACAAGCTACTATTGTGAAATCAAATCAACAATTCAGTTTTAAGTGTACTCATTACGAAAGCTGCAAGGGTTCATTTGTAAACAAGCTACTATTGTGAAATCAAATCAACAATTCAGTTTTAAGTGTACTCATTACGAAAGCTGCAAGGGTTCATTTGTAAACAAGCTACTGTTGTGAAATCAAATCAACAATTCATTTTGTGAAATCCATATAACAATCTACACTTAAGCTATAAAAAAGCTGTTAATCAAGAAGCTATTGTGAATTCAATACACACTTTAAGCTATAATGTTTAAAGAAGTGGATGTGTGAAAGTAGAGAAATTAAGAAGAACCTCAGTCGTGGATGCTGAACTTTGAGAATCAGACCTACAAGTAGATGCAAAAAAGATGCAACCTTCTAAAATATGATCGTAATAGAAGGTTTTATGAGCAAAATTAAATGCAACAGCTTACAATAAGTATATAGTGATTGTCTTGAAAGTCAGAATAGAGTCCCTTCTTTATTTTGCACTAGAATCCACAAGTTTGATATAGGCATTTTTGAAATGTTCAAAAAACAATTCCTGATCTTCAGGTGATTGGTTTGCTCTAATTTTAGCAACAATGAGAACCAAACCATCTTGTAAGGTTTAAAATAATGAACACTATTCGATGTCGGTGTGGAACTTTGGTTCGTTAGTTAGATAAATCTTTACCACGCATCAAACTGATTTCCTTTTAGTAAATAAATAAAAGGAAAAAATAGATAAAAATACATTATTATTCCATCACCAGTTTTTAAATTGCATACTGACTATGGAGAATCAATTGGACATTACTAATATATTTGAATTTGAGATTATTAGAGTATGGTAGTACCTTAAGCACTTATCATCCTCGATCAGAGCATGATCAGAAGGAATACCGACCATAGTTGTCATTTCAGCTGAACACAAAAAATTAAGAAAACTATTAGTTCCTCACAACGCTTAGCTTGATGTGGTCTACAAAAAATTTTGAGCTTTCGTCATCTTTTGACAACATGTAGAATAATGAACCCAGATTAAGTAAATACAGTGGTTTCGCCTAAAAAAGTAGTAAAAAAGATGGTATTTTTTGTCATAAAAAAGAGTATTCCTTAATTATATGGCAGTTATGGTCTCCTCATTGTAGATAGTTTCAAATGCCCCAACTGTTCTAACACAATAAGAAAAATATCAAAAACCTAAAGATTGCCATGGTTTCTCTAATAATACTTTGTAGTACGCATTATCAAAGACAACTGGATTTCCAAAACCCTTGCTTCCAAGAGTATGAGCACCATATAACGCTACAAGTTCTTGTGTTCTGCCAAAAAAAATAATTTTCTTGGTCAAACACGGAACATAATGTTTTAGTCAAACACGGTCAATATGTCGTCAAATTCACTTACAAAAAACCTTTTCGCTGAAAACTCTATTTCAGTCCAAAGGCATCTAACGTTTCTTTAGGAATTTTTCCCTCTGGATCAGGTACCCTACGAGGCAACACATAGCAATGATAGCATTATAACAATAACTTAATGCTTGCTACTTTAGACAGCACATATCATACCTATCTCACCTCATTTTAACATAACTCGTGAGAAAAAAGTAGTCCCGTACACCGAGTCTAATCTGCCTAACCGAATGGGGATTGTTAGACCTCCACACAAAGAGACATCTTCGGCTCCATCCACAACAATCGTATCAGCCATTGACACTGCAATTTAAGAGAAAGGAGAATAGAAAATTTCATACAACTATAGAAATTTAATCACTAAACAATAAACATAGTGAATCCATAGATACTGAATATCAGAAACATATAGATAGCAATATGAGAAAACTCTCATAAGTCATAGGCAGAAAGAGGGGTCTTTTGACTTTTGAGGTCAAACAGACTAGTTAAGGGCTTTAAGAAATGGAACCATGTTCCTTACACAGACTAAACGACCCTGAATTTGCAGCCAATAACATACACTAAACGACCCTGAATTTCAGCAAGTATCAACACACGTTTGCAGCCATTAACTTACACTAAATGACACCAAATTTTAGCAAGGAACGACACATATTCGTAGCCAATAACATACACTAAACGACACTAAATTTTTAGCAAGTATCTACACACGTTTGCAGTGATTAACATACATTAAATAACCCTAATTTTCAGCAAGAAACGACACGTGTTTGCAGCCAAAAACATAAACTAAACTACCCTAAATTTCAGCAAGTAACAACATGTATTTTAGTAAGACACACGTTTAGCCCCATGGTTCCTACTTGATTTAATTGGTGTATTAATCAAATGGTGGGTTATGGGTCAAATGGTGATGTCTATGTTGTTTGGTCAGTTGGCTCCGCCCCTGAGTGTCAGACCCCATTTTAGTAAGAAAGTCCTTCATTTCGCTTAACACTTAGGCTGCTAATTCTATGCATAAAGACCAGAATACATAGATAGGAACAAAATTTATCAAAACTCATAAAAACAATTAACTTCAAAGTTAGTGCCAAACAACCCCACTTTAAGTACCAATTTAAAGACTAGTATACATACTCGAAATTTATAAAGCAATCAATCAAGACCAGTATATATGCATACCAATTCAACTAACTACTAGACATTAAAAGACAAACATACATAGCCAATAACTAAATTTAATAAGTAAATATTAGTTCTAAGTTGTTTAGCATATATCCTAAAACCATCAGTATACATATAATAATTAACTAAAAAATTGAATAAAAAACCCTAGATCTAAAAGCAAGTACGATTTCAAGCGCAAACATGAAAACCTTAGATCCAAAATGGTGGTTGATGAAAGATGGCAATAGGATGTGGTGTTGTGCGTTCGAGATGAGGCAGGACCAGATGGTGGAAGTTGTGGCTTTTGGAGATATGGGGGTTGAATGGAGATTTTGGGTAGTTGATAGAATAAAGAGAGATAAGTGGGTGAGCTAGTCAAATTTGATATCTAAGAGAGAAATTTTTGGGGTTTTGAGATTTTAGGGGAAATTGTTAGCGGGAACAATGAGAGGGAATGTTTTTGACAACATGAGATTTTTTATTAGTTTCACACTTTTTCTATAAAAAATTTATGAGTAGGGGTGAGCATCGGGTCAAACTCGGATCGGATCAAAACCTATTTAGCCTGAAACCATGGACTAATGACCAGACCGAATGTATTCGGGCCGGTCAGGTTCTTCGATCGGTCTGATCCGAGAAGACAAAATATTCGGTTGTACACCGGATTGGACCGAACTAAACCGAGAACCAAACATGAGGTAAAGTGTGGACCGGACCAAAATAGGTTCGGTCTGGTCAGTTCAGTTCGGTTCGGATAGATTTCTTGATTCAATCTGATCTACAGTCCGTTATGCTCACTCCTTGATTAGTAGTTAAAATTAATATGTATAAATTATGTTAAAATAATTTGACCCGGATTTAACCGAGAAGGAAAAAAATACGAAGAGATCTAAAATATGGTGGTGATTTTGAGATGTGTGAGGAAAAGTGTTAAAGTGGGATAATGAAATATTTTTAGGGGAAGAATACACTATTTTGGAGAAAACTACCTTTTTAAAATTTACTATAAAAAGGTTAAAAACATACGAGCATTAATGCGTTTGACTATACAAAAATTTTACAAATTGATTAATGATAATGTATTGTCGCAAACGAAGCCTGTATATTATGGCTTGGCATAAAATGTACCGCGAATCATATCAGAAGATAAATATCATTTCAGTCCTCAGTCCATTCTATTTTTTTCTTATTCCGGCCATGGTTAACAATATTTCATTAATGGGTATTTGACATCATATGAGTCATATGCATTGGGTTGTAGTGGCTTATAATGTCATGTTACGACACATCCATGACTGGTGACAATGGGTATTAACTTGGGTCAAGGGTCAATGTGCATTAGGTTATAACTAGTACACATTAAAATTAATGGGTAATTTTAACATCATATGGTGTCATAAGCATTGTGGGTTGTAGTGGCATATTAGATCATGTTACGACCCATACATGATTGGTGACAATGGGTACTTAACATGGGTCATGGGTCATGTGCATTGGGTTGTAGTGGCTTATAGTGTCATGGACCCATGCATTACCGGTGACAATGGCTAATTCACATGGGTCATGGGTCATGTGCATTAGTTTATCATTGGTTACATTAATTTAACCCATAAGCGTAACCAATAACCTATATCCTTTAACCCGTAATAGTTGACTAACGCGTGTAAAGAGGTCGGTAATAAATTACCGTTTAGAGATAGAATTACTTTAGGAAAAGTAATAACTATTAGTCCGGGGTCGTATCCTCGAAGAGAGTTGAATAGAGATTTACCATTTAGCTTTATAAAATCTAATTAAGCTCTAACGCAAATATCTAGCTTATTTAACCCTTAAACTCCACGCGTTAGAGTAAGGCTGAGCATATGGACTGTTCGACCAGACCAGACCGGAAAACCAGACCGAACCTAAAATCGGTTGGGTCATGACTTTATTTCTAAACGGATGAGTCAAGATGGTATCATTATACATGAGATGTTAAACAGATGAGTCAAAATGGTATTGGTATACATGAGATGTTAAACGGATGAGTCGAAATGGTATTGGTATACATGAGATGTAAACGGACGAGTCGAGATGGTATCGTTATACATGAGGTGTTAAGCGGATGAGTCGATATGATATCCTTGTACATGAGATGTTAGACAGATGAGTCGATATGATATCCTTATACATGAGATTTGAAACGGATTAGTCGAGATGGTATCGTTATACATAAGATGTGAAAAGGATGAGTCAAGATGGTATTGTTGTACATGAGATGTGAAACAGATGAGTCGAGATGGTATTGTTATACATAAGATGATAAACGGATGAGTCGATATGATATCTCTATACATGAGTTGTTAGACAGATAAGTCGATATGATATCCTTGTACATGAGTTGGGGGTAAAACCAGAGTTGTTTGCTATGCAAGAAGAAGACAAAACAACACTACCTCCAGCAGGTTACACATTAACGAATGCTGAAAAAGACATCTTTTGTGAAATGTTATACAACATCAGGGTACCACAAGGATATTGTTCAAATTTCTCTAGTTTGGTCAGCCTAAAGGATAGGAAGCTCATTGGCCTTAAATCGCATGACTATCACATGCTAATGCAAGAGTTTTTGCCCATTGTAATACATTCAATCGTGCACCCACCCACACGATATCCTATTATCAGGTTTTGCTTTTTCTTTAAATCGATATGTAGCAAAGAAAGCAGATTGTAAGAACTAGATAAGATGCAAGCAGAACTGGTAGTGACACTGTGCCTACTCGAGAAGTTCTTTCCTTTGTCATTTGTTGATATTATGGTAAATTTGACTGTGCACCTAACTAGGGAGGTAAAATTATGTGGTCCTATATGCTTTTGGTGGATGTATCCCTTTGAAAGATTAAAGGACATGTACAAAACAGAAATAGACCAGAGAGATGCATTGCTGAGGAGACTATTGCAGAAGAAACAATAGAGTTTTTTTAGCGAATATCATAAATCCATGAAAACTATTGCTAACGTGCAATGTATTTGTTTTTTAAAAAATTGAGTTGTTATTTATGCGTTTGTTAGAAGGACCGGCCTTGTGTCCTCGCATGTCATTCCTTGGAGCGAGATTAAGTGTCAAATGGTTTTGGTTTGTATTCGGTAGATGATCATGTTCGGTATGAGAATTAAGGTCATATTTTTTTTGTGCGAATAATTTGGGTAGTAGCATGTGGTATATAGTTTAGGGTCCCTTGTAGAACCCTTTTGCCAATTTCAGTTTGATCATTGCATAGAGCCTTCCTATCTTGGTCTGCATTTTTATGGCAGTATGCTGTCTCTGCGTGTTTGGCTTTGGGTTTGCACGTTTTGTTGTTTAAGAATGTTAGGCGTTTTGGGGTTGCAGCTTGGTACAACTTATATAGTCGAATAAGCTACTTCTTAGCTTATTCAATTTGGGCTTAAGCTTATAAACTGCTTAATTCTGCTTATTAAACTGCTTATTCTTGGCTTTAAAACTGCTTATTAAATCTGCTAATAAGCTGATATAGATAAGGGGTGTTTGGTTTTTAGTTTTCAAAATACAAAAAAAAATTAAAAAGGAATCACGCACAGCGAGAATCGAACCCGTGACTTCCAAGATAGAGGTCAAGCGGGTTACCATCTCAGCCAGGCAACCTATTCATCCTCGGAAGAAGAATAGCCCCGCTCTCTAGCCGACTGATCTCGTTGATCAAACTGGGAGGGAACGTGTCACATTAGAGGTGAATGATCAGAGGTGTCCTCTAATCACTACAATGAGCTGGTCCCTCTTTTAGTAGACTCAACTATGAATATTCATGAAAAAATGAATGTCGGGCTCTTTCTTTCACAACTAATCCCATTCTTCCTTTACTTACTTATAATAGTTATTTGATTTTGCTAGTTTTGCATAGCTGCTTATTTGCAGCTTATTGCTGAGCTTATTTTTCATTCAAAAAATATATTTTTGTTATAAAACTAGATTAGATTAGGCTTAATCACATTTGGGATATATAGTTTCGAGTTTAGCTTATTTTTTTAAAACCTAAAAGTAGTTTAGGCTTAATAACGTGACCATATGTACCGGTTTTTTGCTACACTTAAATAATGTGTGACAAAACTTGAGTCCATAATTTAGACACATTAACAAATACTTCATGTGACCATATGTACTGGATAAAGTGACCAAAAGTGTTAATAAATACGATACTGTTTAAAGTGAAGAAATGTGTATTTTGTGTGACTTTTGATCATCTAATGGCCACATGAATTTTATGTTTGTGTGGTCTTTTGTAATATTTAGTCACAAAGCATGTTTTTTGTATATTTAGTCACATACAATTAAGCATAAAGTGCCCAAAAGTGTTAATAAGTGTGACCATATGGTGTTTAAAGTGAAGTAAAAGTGTATTTTGTGTGACTATTGTTCATCCAATGGCCACATGAATTTTATGTTTGTGTGGCCTTTTGTAATATTTAGTCACACAAAGAATTAAGCAAACAGTGACGAAAATTGTTAATAAGTGTGACCATTGACAAGATCCTTTTAATACATATAAATATAAATAAATATATAAATACATAATAAATAGGATAATATCAATAGTAGTAGTATAGTAACCAGAAGTATCGGTCTCTCACTCCGTTATCTGCAAAGTTTAAAACCGGA
>BQNB010018697.1:3546-67908 GCA_026074375.1 Tanacetum coccineum | reverse complement strand
AGAATTCTATAATGAAATAGAAATTGGAGTACAAGGGAAATAATGTAGTAGGAGCCTTAATGAACATACCTATCTTTGTTGGAACTTTTTTGTAATGACTGACTTTGCAGTTTTAGAAAATATGGATGCTTATCGTGATGAAGGAATGGGCGATGTAATTTTTGGCGAACCATTTTTAAGAGAAGTTGGAATTAAAGCAAAAAGGTTCGAAGGGATAATAACCATTTACAATGGTGATGATGAAGTAACTTACCAAATGGTGCGATCACATCCGAGGTTTAAACGTCACACTAATGAGCAATGCAACAAAATCCAACCATTACTAAAGGTAAGTAAGAAAGATGAGATGAATGGAATCTCGCATGCATACCAAAAGTTAAAGGGGTTCTACAAAGGAGTATTGAACTTAGGACCCGATTATATTTGAAATGCGAAGACGGAAGAATGGCTCATATGCGGGTGGTATGTGTTTAATTACATATACCATTTTCCATTAAAAACGGACTTAAAAGACTAAAAACGTACCAAATATACATTGTATTTGTATGTTTTGCATTTGAATTGTGCAGGAACGGATACTCAAAAACAAAGCCAAAGCACGGGATGGAAAATACAAAGTCAATCCAAAGCCAAAGTCAATCAAAGTCAAAAGACAGACACATGAAGAAAATACAACTTGAGGGACTAAAACTGCCAAACCTCAAGTTGTATTACAAAAGAAAAAGACAAGGGTCGAAATTGCAAACCGGGCAAAGTTTGCAATGAAGTTATATAACTTGAGGGGACAAAACTGCCGACTTACCCAAAAGCCATCTTTCCCGCCCAACAAAACCCAGGTACAGATAGGGGATGTCGTCCCATACTTCTACCCTGCAAAACCACTCAACACCCTAGATAAATCATTTCAACCACTCCTCTACCCCCCTCCCCCAGCTGTATAAGTGCCATGTTGGCAATCCCTTACCATTCCCAAGTATTTTCGATGGCTATGATTGACGCAAAAGAAGCACAAAAGAAATGGAAGGCTGGGATTTGTTTTGGAATCACCTCACACAACAAGCACACTTGGTTTTTGTCTCTACAAAGAAACACTGAAGAAAGAAGAGGAAAAAGCCCAAGAAACCAAGACCTTAATTCGTTTTAGTATAAATAGGGCCATTGTATCCCAATAAAGGGGGGTCGTTTTTCATATATAGCTCTTAGTTACATTTCAGCTTATTTTTTTATGCAATTTAATTTCCCAAGTCTTGTAACTTTAATTTTCGTCTTAATGCAAATTTGGAGTTTTTAAGTCAATTCTTGAATCTTTGTATTTCCTCTGTTAAAAGCATTACTTAATTTTTCAATACACTTATTCAAGCTGCTAGAGATTAAGTAAAACCTAAAAAGTTAATTAGTAAAGAGAAATTCATAAAAATCACTCTCAAAATACACCATACTTATTTTATGGATGAATAAGCCATTCTGTATGGGCTTATGGACTCTCACTATCTATGATTTTAAACAGCTAGAGTGCTTTAACTCTTGTTAACCTTGTTTAGAGCAATGTATTGTAAGCATCTCTCTTTCTTGTTTGTTCGTATTTACTGTAAATTGCTTATTAGAGCTTATTTGTTACTTATGTTACTTATTTAAGCTTAAATCAGTAAGTTTATGTTTATCTTGCTTAGTTGATTAGTAATACTGCTAGTACTGGTAGTTCATTTAATAAAACTGTTAGTTTTGAGTTAACACTGTTAGAAAAATTCACTTATTTTAAGTGTTATTCTTAATTAAAATGTGCTTATACGGTAACTTATTTGCAATTGGATAATCTGTTTTTTAAACAGTATTGAAAAGAAAAATGATTTATGAAAACTTTAAGGGATGTTGTGGAACCCGCTGTACTAACCCTAAAAGTTTAATACTTCTACTCATAATTTTGGATTTTAAAAGCTAGGCAGTACTAACTAAAGCAAGCGGTACTAACTCCAAGTTAGAACTTATAGTTAAAACTGTTTAGTACTGGTGGTTTCATTTTAGCTTATCAAGCTTATTATTTCGGGCTTATTTAAGATTTTATCTTAGCTTTTAGATAATTAAACCATTTCCTTACTGTCTTTGAGAGTAAGGCTATTAAAGCTTATTTTCCTTTATCAAAGTAATTTTTAATAGTGGTATCAGTTTTGTAGGTTTGTTTAGCTTATTGCCTTTCTAGTTTATTCTATTTGCTAATTCTTAATGCCTGAGTGCTTAATAGGGATAGTTTAAATATCTGTTTCACTTATTGCTATTTCTTGTTTCATTGGAACTAAGCAGTACTAACTTTAAAGCTAGCAGTACTAACTCCAAATTAAGAGACTGTAGTTAATACTAAAAAGAGAAAATAGTACTAGTTGTTGTAAACTGCTGAGTTTCTTCTCTGCCTTATCTTAGTTTAGTTGCTTTTTGAATTTGCTTATTTAGAGTTAATCTAGCTTATTTGTGTCTTAGTGTAAAAGGTTTTAAGTGTTTTTACCATTGTTCTAGCTTTTATGCCTTGTTCCATGCCTTATTTTACTTAAGCTATTTTATGTGCACTTGCTTATCAGTGTTAGTGCCCAATCATTCCTTGTCATATTCAACCATCAATCATCAATTCCACTTGATTTTCCATTCAAGCCTCGTTGGGACAATAACGACCCGAAGACACTCTATACTGCTTCTGGTTTCATTGATCTCGTGAATTTTGAATCCTTTGTGTAATTGTATAATTTGTTTAAATTTTTCTATATATAAAGGAGTAAGTTTGCCACGAGTCCAGTACCTAATCTCGAGTATATATTGACTCATCCCAATCAAACAAAGGAAGGGCTCCGGAAACTTTTGAAACGGAGCCGGATGAGCAACAAGGACAGCATAATCATCCGCACTAAACTCCGCTGACTTTGGAAAAGGGTCTCTAGAGACATTTTTGTCAGTATGCCACAGAAAGGAAGCAGGACAAGCAAAAGAATTGACCCAGAAGAAATGGTCATTCCAGCGTTTAAGTGAATCTAAGGGTTTGGTATAACACACGGCGTCACTATCCGGACGCTTACTAAAAGACATCCACCCCTTGTTTTTAGAATTTACGTAAAAGCAGCGAAACAACCCCACTGTTGGTTCAATACCATGAACACGGCATAAGATCTCAAAGTGAGAAACTTTGGCCGCCGCAATAACAGAGAGTTGAGACAGATTGATGCGATAATGCCTAAGCACGTTAACAAGAAAAGTGGAAAGAGGTAATCGGAAGTTGGCAAACTCGAAGAATCTAATATATACACCAATCTTTCTAGTGGGCATTTCATGTATTGTTTGGTTAGGACTAGGCAATTACGGATGAACATCATCAGGAATATGAAAACTTTGGCAAAAAATATCGAGACCTTTCTGAGTAAGAACATATTTAATATCTGTAACACTGCTCATGATAAAAAAAAAGCAAGGATCAAAGCCTAACCCGAAAGTCTAAAGAACTTCAAAGTAGGGCACAAAGCAGAAGAAACAGTTAAAAAAGCTTGAAGAATTTTTTAACAATGGCGATTGTAGTGTGAGAAGAGGAAAAGGAAACAGTGAAAACTTAATCGGGTATTTATACCCATGGTATATTTAATTCAAATTAATCCCAGATGAGTACACGCGTCCAAACGTCCTGGTATGTGCTTAAATACACAGACCTTTTACTAATAAAGATGACTAACAGACAATAAATGAACGTAAATGACATAAAAATCATTGTATATGTGTGTTTTGTAATTTATGTCTTGCAAGTAAACGGATATATCAAATATGGACAAAAACAAAGCAAAACGGACAAAACCAAGCACGGGAATGAAAAAAGCGCGAGAAAACAAAACCGAAGGCATATTTATCTTTAATGGGCCAACCCGTACCCCATTTAATGGGTCGGGTCAGCCCATTAAGATATTATAGTCACTAAACCTAAAACCAAAATGCCTTAACCCATTTAACCAAAATCCATTTCCATTAAATCAAAATCCAGGCCCAAAACCATAAACCAAGCCCAAGTAAAAAAAAACATGTCAACACACTTTTATAAAACACGGTTCAAACAGTCAAAGTTTACTGTTTATCCCTTTACCCCTTTTCCCTCCATTTTCATTTTCGCCCAAAACGAAATAGCAGGGTAAAATCAATCCACACACACGCTCTCCCATCCTTCTAAAAGTACAATCCTGACACCTCTGACATCCTCCATGTCCATGCTGGTAATCCACAGCAGTTTGATTGGCTAATGGTGCGTGTTAATGATCCAACGGCTCAAAAGATGATGATTATGAGGCGGTTAATATTGGATGGCATGATTGATAGAAAGGACGCTCCTCCTCAGTCTCTAGATCCTTCCTTGCATCACTATAAATAGGGGAGTCCTCACACAGTAGAAATTGTCTAGCTTTTTATAGTTGTAGTAGCATGTTTTAGCTTATTTAGTAACATTCGCTTACTGTTATTTTTATAAAATGTAACTTCCTATGAAATCCTTTGTAAACTCTTTAATATAATAAAAAGTTTGTTTCATTTTTAGAAGTTTAAATTTTGTTTTCCTTTCAATGCCTATTATTGTGTTCAAATGATTAAATAAGCTCAAATAAAGCTCATTACTGTAGACGCTATCATTAATTTAGTTAAGTTGGTTTTTAAGCTTAACTAATTAAACTCCATAACTAGAAAAGGACTTAAAAAGGGCATGTTAAGCTGTTTGGATGATAAGCCAGATTGAGATGGGCTTATGGACAATACCAACTTATCTATGATAAGCTGTAGCTTGTTGATTTAAGCTCTATTGTAACATCCGAAAATTTTCGAAATTTTAAATGACTATTTTACCCTTTGACTTTTTGGGTCTGACTTGACTTTTTGACTTTTGGTCTTTTATTGTCACATAAAAGCGATTACCGCGTAACCGGTAAAATTTTCGGAACATATTTTAAATAATAAATCATATTTATTATTACATCTCTCATGTGCAAGTTATTTTTAACTTATTTGACTTGAAAACGAAAAAGATATATGTTATTCCTAAGCTGATTTATCAAAATACGACCCACTAGAATCAGTTTCAATATCGAAACTCTAATGCAATCTGATTTTGATGTAAAACGATATTCCTGACAACTTTTTAGTTTTGACCAAGACCCGAAAACAGTCTGAAAGTGACTGAAATGCCCTCGTAAGATTATAGAAACAAGAAAATAATTAAATTATATTTAATTAACACTTTTTATTAAATAAAAATATTTAATAAATTAGTCATAATTTTATTCAGTGACGTTTGTTGAAGACGCAAATATTCAAGTAAAAGATCATTTTGCGGACAAAGTTTATCAGTAATATACAAATAAATAATAAACGTTTTAAATAAATTGATAAAAACGTTTATGAAAACTAGTCGAGTGAATACTCATTTTTATCGGAAAAATAATTTGCAAAACAATGGCGCAAGTTTCGTGTCTTGAATAGACTATTAACTAGTTCAAACGAGTCCCGAACCGATAGTTATCAAAACTATATTATAAATTTACACAATTAACCCTGGACTATTTGTAAGTTGTCACTTTTTTTAATAACTTTTAATATATATATATATATGAAAATTATTAAATTTCTTTTCATTTATATATATAACACACACACATCTCCCTCTTCTCTCCCAATTTTTCCGGCGACCACCACCGGCCGGATTCCGGCCACCGCCACCTCCGGCCACCGAAAAACTTTTCCGGCGAGTTTTCTGGCCGAGTTCAAAAACGTTCCTCATCACCCGATCTATCCGCTCCACCATATCACGCACCGCCACGCGCCTCCACTACCTGCCACCGCCACCCCGCTGTCAACACGACCACCACACCACCACCATCATCATCTTGTCATCATCATCCTCATCATACCATCATCGTCATCATCACCTCGTTAGACCGATCACCACGCCAACCATCTTCACCGCCACGCACCACCATTCTCATTCCACCATCATCATCACAACCACCGCTTTCACGAACCACCTATAAGGGTGCGTTCGGTTTAACAGGTTCCACCAAGGGCGCGTTTGGTTTTGATTCGGCACTAAGGGTGCGTTGGTTTATATGTTAACACCACAAGGGTGAGTTTGCTTCCGTGGCTAAACCCGAAAAAGGGTGTTTGTTTTGGCAGCCACCACGACCCACAAGGGTGCGTGGGGTGTTAGGTCAAACCACCAGCCAAGGTGCGTTTGGTTTATCAAGAAAACACATAGGGTGCATTCGGTTTGGGTTTATCACAGATTAGGGTGCGTTTGGATCTGGGTTCAGATTAGGGTGCACTGGTTTGTTATATTTACGCAGATTAGGGTGCGTTTGGTTTATTCGAAACAACACAAGGGTACGTTTGGTTGGCTGTATAACACCGAAGGGTGCGTTTGTTTTAGTATAAACCCAATAAGGGTGCATTTGGTTTAGTCTAAAACGAGTGGGGTGCGTTTGGTTTGGCTGTTAAACAGCAATAAGGGTGTGTTTGGGTTAAGAGAAGTAGCTATAGGCTTTAATATAACATAAACTACATATGCACACTTATCATTAAGTATTCTTGGTATTAATTCAAATATTTCAACATATGCACGATTTCACTCATAAAACTATTATTTTTTTTTTTTCCACCATCATATAACATATCTACCATATAATTTTATAATAACTATTCTATTCTTTAATAACAAAAATAAAATACATATGCTTACCGATCGTACATATACTTTTATTTGCACACATTTATTATTATTTACTATATTATTATAAAGGGTCTACTAGATCTAATATAATTATTTATCTTCCATATATGTATTCAAAGTGTTTCAAAAGTTCACTAAATTTTTAAATGATTCTAAACTTGGATCAAGAACAAATTACATTTACCAAAAATATTATAGGTCGAAAATCAATTTCGATCTACACATAGATAGATCGGAATTGATCACTGTTATTCATTTGTAGATGCCATGGCCACACACACAAAATCGCCTCGGTCAAATGTATACACCAAAGCTTGAAAAGCGGTTGTACGTGATCTTTATCCTAAAAAGAACAAAAACTAAACAAATTGGTTCCAACAATAGATTATCCACGAAATATAAACATCTTTGAATTAGAAGTGATCATTATAAATCAAATGATTCAAAAATTAGATCAAACAAAAAATGATAATGGCATTAATATACCGATTTGGTTCACATTAATACAAATCGAATCATTAAACTTTAGTTTTGACATAATCGAACCTGAGATTAGTTTATTATAATGGTATGATTTGTGGAAATAATTAGGGAGGATCTTGTTTTATTTATTTTTTACTTAGTCAATCAATTGAATGATGAAGTTAATCGTAGGTGACATTCAAGAACTGAGATTAAAATCACCCATAAATTGATAGAACAAAATACTTACTTGTGAGATGAAAAGAAACCATTAATTTGGAGTTAATTGACTCCTATTAATTATATATTCAATTCTCTAGCCATGATGGAGATTTGGAATGTTGAGATAATTTGAGAGGAACGATGTTGGTGTGAGATTGAGAGAGCAGATCTTGTTTTTTTTTCTAAACCTAGTTATTCTTATTTGATCCATATTTAATGGGACGGTTACAAAAGAGACGGTGATCAAATTTCTATTATGAACTTTGTCTTTTAAAAATAATTCATATTATTTCACTTTGATTAACATCTTGTTGCCTCAAGTGTTTTCAACCATTGATCAACTCATCTAATGGTCTACAATGGTTCTTGCAGTTCTGTACATTTATTTGGTTCTGAAAAGAACCTCACACTATATATATATATGAAAAATTATTAAATTTCTTTTCATTTATATATATAACACACACACACATCTCCTCTTCTCTCCTAATTCTTCCGGTGACCACCACGGCCCGGATTTCGGCCACCGCCACCTGGCGGCACCGGAAAAAAATATTCGCGAGTTTTCCGCCGAGGTTCAAAAATTCGTTCCTCGATCAACGATATATCTGCTCCACCATACACGCGCTGCCACGCGCCTCTACAGCCTTGCCACCGCCACCCCGCTGTCCACACGTCAACCACACCACCACCACCGTTATCATCATCTCGTCATAATCATCCTCTTCCTACCATCATCGTCACCTTTATCCTCGTCAGACGATCACCACGCAGCATCTCCAAAGCCACGCACCACCATTATCATTCCACCATCATCATCACAGCCACCGCTGTCACGAACTACCTACAAGGGTGCGTTCGGTTTAACAGGTTCCACCAAGGGCGCGTTTGGTTTTGATTCGGCACTAAGGGTGCGTTGGTTTAGATGTTAACACCACAAGGGTGAGTTTGCTTCCGTGGCTAAACCCGAAAAGGGGTGTTTGTTTTGGCAGCCACCACGACCCACAAGGGTGCGTGGGTGTCGGGTCAAACCACCAGCCAAGGAGCGTTTGGTTTATTAAGAAAGCACATAGGGTGCATTCGGTTTGGCTTTATCACAGATTAGGGTGCGTGTGGTTGATTGAGAAGACAATTAGGGTGCGTTTGGATCTGGGTTCAGATTAGGGTGCACTGGTTTGTTATATTTACGCAGATTAGGGTGTGTTTGTTAGGCGAAAACGCACAAGGTGAGTTTGGTTGGTGTATAAGCACGAAGGGTGCGTTTTGTTAGTCTAAAACGGTGGGTTTGGTTTATGGTTGTGTGCGTTTGGTTTGGCTGTTAAAACAACAATAAGGGTGCGTTGGGTTAAGAGAAGAAAAACAAAGGGTGTGTTTGTTTAGTTGAGCAGGAACCAATAAGGCTGTGTTTTGGGTTAACAGCAAGCTGTTAGGGTGCGGTTTTTTTTTTTTTTTTTTTTTTTTTTAGGAAAGCAGAAATCGGAATAAGGGAGTGTTTGGCTTTTTCAGAAAATGCACAAAGGGTGGATTGGCTACCGTATTCAAAAAGTAAGGGTGCGTTTGGTTTCTATTATAAAAATTAACAATATAATTTAACATAATGTTTTATAAATATTTAATACGGTTATAATGGGTGGATAATTGGTTAAATAAATGTGATTAGTTTTTATTTTCGGATTATTTATATTAGACTCGTCAAAAGACTCATAATATGATAAATAACCGTCAATAAACCAATAAATACACTTGAAATTTCTAGGATGCGTTTTCTATTAAAATTGGTTGGAAAGTAGATTTGCAGTTATGTCTTTCGAATTGGAGATCGTTTATATAAACGGATATGGTCATGGACGAAAATTTATTGAATTCTTTATTTAGTAATGATTTACTACGTCTTCTATTATTTTAGAAAAACCGAATAAAGGGGGGGACTATGTTATATTGTAAAAGATACTTAATTTGTATTATACAATAACCCGACCAATGAACGAAAACTATACTTTTACAATGAGACAACTATTTTAGACACGACCTGTCGAGGAAACGAAATATAAATCTATAAAATATTATTTTATATTTTAAAATTGTCAAGCATGAAAATAACATAATAATTTGTTGTAAAAGCTTTTAAAAATTGCGTTTTTTCTTAATTGGTAATCTTAAAAAGTAAGATTACGTTTAATGCAAGAACTTTTTATTTAATTAAGTGGTGATTTTAGAAAATGGTCAAACTAATTGGTTTAATTATTTACTCACACTTCGTATATAATACTTGCAAAGCATTATATATTTCACATTACTCTTTGGATTGTTTGTCCCTGTTATATAATTCACGGTATGAGTTATATAAGGGTTTATTTTTCATATGTAATATATAAAGAATATATTACATACTTTGCGTTATCTTTCAATTTATTATTTAAATACAAATACCTGAGTCTTCTCCCCCCAACCCACACCAAAACTCATACAAACTTGGAATCTAAATCTTTATCAACTGTTGACGTTGATGGTAACCATTTATCGGGGAACCAAATGCATCTCTAGAGTAGGGGGATATAGCCGTTAAGATAAACCGCAACTTCTTGGTCGAGCCGTTTCGGTTTCCGTTTGTGCTGTGCTTAATATGTGCATTTATGCCAGAACGTTCTTCATCATCAATGTGAGTTTATAGCCCCACGTTTTACATGTTTTACATATATTTTTGGGGTGAGAACATGCTTGTTTACAAATGCATTTACATGGTTGATTACCTGTTTGGGTAACATACTCATTTATATATCTCGCGAGGAGATACAATACTTGGTTTAATTTTTGAACGTAAAAACACATTTATACTTTTATGATTATGGATTAGCTTAAGTTGCATGAACTGTTAATACTCGGTAGGGTAAGCAGCGTATAGTTATATGATAGAATATATTTGGGTTTGACATTCACTGTTCGGGTGGAATAGCTATCACTGGGAACAGAACGTTATACCATGTCGGTTACGATTAGATTGGCGCCTGCAGAGGCCAAAATTCACATCACATATTATTTTCAGAATGCCCGGGTGTCCTTGAAGGGGGTACACCTATGATGGGTACATAATATTTTTCATTTAATGCCCGGGGTGTTCTTGAGGAACCACCACGATGGGAACATATTCTTTTATTACTGCCCGGGTGTTCTTGGAGGGAACACCTACGATGGGTACATTCTTACTGTGCCTTGAATAAAGTGGCATACAAACAGGTCTACGTCGCAGTTTCATGAACTTAGGTGTGTAATCATAATCACAAATGATGACTATTGTATTGGATACAATGGTCATGCATACTTTACAAATCTTGGATTTAAACATATATTTATACATTTTGTGACTATTTAAGGATTGAAATAGTCAGGCATACTTTACAAAACTTTGATGTCAACACTTATGCATACAACTTTGAGGACTATTAAAAGGGTTGAAATGGTCATACAATCATTTTATGATACTGTAGGGAGACAGTAGTCACTAAATGTTTTACATGGTACTGTTGATGGACCAGTGGGAAATACATTCATTGGAATTTACATTCATACTTAAACAAACCTATGAACTCACCAACTTTATGTTGACCGTTTTAAGCATGTTTTTCTCAGGTGAATTAGATGCTTGGCTTATTTGATGTGCATTGGAGTCTAAACTGACAAGATTTCATTCATAGATTTCTACATACATACAAGTGATCAAATCTCGTTGTGTTAATTTCAAGCTTTTCATTGTGATGCAATTATGGGACAAACATTATATCAATTTCAAGGAAATCAACGAGATTACTTTTCAAACGACACATTTAGAGGTCGTTCTCTTGTATCTAGCGCTGTGTATTATGAAGTAACGCCCCCGGACACATCATTCCGCTGCGACATATTTTTGGGGGTGTTACAAAGCTTTTAGCTAATCATTTAGTGACTGTAATGGGTGATCTCGTGAATGAAGTGCAATATGCCTTTATTGCTAATTGGCAAATTTTAGATGGTCCTTTCATCTTGAACAAAATTATTCACTGGTGTAAAGCAAGGAAGAAGAAATCTATGATCTTTAAAGTAGACTTTGAGAAGGCATTCGATTCGGTTCGTTGGGACTTTTGGATGAAAATGATGTTAAAGAAGAATGAAACCTACAAACATATCGTGTTGAAAAAAATACATGTTTAGAAAAAATACCATGTTTGCAAATGATAAAAAAAATACAATCAATTTCCAAACAACCATAAAAAGAACCAAATAAAAATAAAAACATATGTAGATTTAAATTGATAAACATAATAAAAATATTATCTGTCGTTTCACAATGTTGTCACTGCTGGCCTCCTTAATGGTATTGTCTTAGATTCTTCGCTTCAGTTATCTCATATTTTTTTATGCGGACGATGTGGTATTTATAGGCCAATGGAGCGATTCGAATATCTTTACCATTATTCATGTGCTTGATTGTTTTTTTCATGCCTCTGGTTTACGTATCAATCTGCATAAGAGTAAACTTATAGGTATTGCTGTGGATCCCTCCTCGGTTGAAGCCGCACCTAATGATATTGGTTGTATGGCTCTTAATCTTCCATTCTCTTATCTGGGGATTAATATTGGTGGTCACATGTCACGTATAAAGGCTTGGGATAATGTCACTAATAGAGTTTTTTGTCGGCTATCTAAGTGGAAGATGAAGTCTCTCTTTATCGGTGGCAGATTAACCCTCCTTAAATATGTTTTGGGATCGACTCCTATATATTATATGTCGATGTTTAAAGCCCTATTCATGTGTTAAAAAAAATTAGAATCCATTCGTAGTCACTTCTTTAATGGAGTGGATCCTAATGTGTGGAAAAATGACGTTTGTTAAATGGGATAATGTCTTGGCTTCTAAAGAGAAAGGTGGTCTTGGTGTGTCGAGTTTCTACGCGTTGAATCGCGCTCTTATCTTTATGTGGATTTGGCGATTTAGAACTCAAAATAATTCTTTGGTCTAGGGTTATTAAAGCTATCCATGGCGATGATGGTAAGCTTGGCAGCAAACCTAGCTTTTCGTCAAATTGGACGTGATTTGGCGACATTCCTTTCTCTTATAATAAAGGTATTGGATCTTCTTGGTATATGCAAAAAAGTAGGGTTAATGGGAGCATACTTTGTTTTGGGAGGATGTCTTGGAAGTGAGGGAGATAGAAAGAAGGAAGTGCTCTCAAAAAATTTATTCCTAGAATACTATACTCTCGGAGACCGTAAATCAACTCAGTGGGTCGAAGAAAATGGCTCCATTTAGTCTTTGTTTTTCTCATGAGACGAACACTTAGAGGCGGTTTTGAGCAGGGTCCCAAACTGGAAGATTTGAATCTGTATTTTGAGGGTTACTTTTCTTTCGAGAATGCTTGATAGGTGGACGATGGTCTTTTTCGGAGATGGGGAATTTCGAGTGTCTTAGTTAGGATGCTTATTGATGACAAAATTCTGGAGGTATTCGGGCCTAAAACTAGATGGATTAAGTATGTGCCTATCAAGGTTAATATTCTTGCTTGGAGAATTAAGCTTGACTATCTTCCAACGCGTCTCAACCTCTCTCGTAGAGGTATTGATTTAGAATCTATTTTTTGTGCTTCTTGTAACTCGGCGGTCGAATCTTCGAGTCACATCTTTTTTGCTTGCTCTATGGTGAAAGACTTAAACAAGAACATTGCTCGATGGTGGGATGTCAATATGACTGAGTTCTCTTCATATGAAGAGTGGTGGAATTGGTTTTCTAATCTTCGTTTTCCGTCCAAGCTTAAGATGATCTTCGAAGGAGCCTTTTACATCACTTGGTGGTTGGTTTGGAATTACCGTAACAAATCTATTTTTGGTCCTAATTTACAGCCTAAAGCTAATTTTAGATGCAAGGCTAATTTTAGTTGGGTAGATTGGTTAAAGAACCCTTCGTTTATTTCTTTGTAATTTTCTTTTTTTAGCTTCTTGCTAGTTTGTTAATGAAATCCGCTGTTAAAAAAAATTAAAAGACACGGTTTCTCATTTCAATTACATGTGAACATTGAAAAACGGGGTATAAAAACCAACGACTAACGTAATTATTTAATGTTTTTTGTTTTTATCGTCTTTGTTTACTTTTTGCTTTTTTTTCATTTTTGACTTACAAAAATCGTTAGAGCAATCGGTATGGTTGGCTGGTGGCTTCAAGCCATAGCACCAGCCCACTTTTTTCTCGTGCCAACCACACCAAGCCTCGTGCCATCATGCTTTGGCTGGTAATTAACAGCCAGCTCGATGGAGCTATGGCGCCACTTTTTGTGGTGCCAACCATACCGGATGTGGTGCTATAGCTTCTCGTGCCATAGTGTTGCATTTTTGTTGTATGTGTGGACTCATGGCACCACATTTTCTGGTGCCAACGAGGGAGCCACAAAATGTGGTGCCATAACATTTCTCGTGCCATAGCATTTTTACTTACGTGGCAGCACTTTTGGTGCTATGGCTTGAGCCATGACACCACTGTACTCAGTGCTCTTATTGTATTTTGGAATGTGGATCATCAAGTTACTGAGTATAAAGTTTCAATGGTTAGTATGATATATTTTTTATTGTCATGCTTATCTATTATACACGGCATCTATTAGCTACGACATTGATAACAAATACATAAAATGACCTAAAGAGATTTTCAATTAAAAACAACCAGAAAGTACGCGCGCATAATGTTGTTTTAGTTGCCTTAACAATGTTCATAACAAAAATCTCAAAAAAATTAATAAAAAATTTTAAAACATTTTTTGAATGTAATAGCTTTTATAATATTATAAATAAAAGTGTAAAAACTTTTTTATAATATTTTATAAAGGATATTTTTATGCGGTTTAAAAAAAAGATTTATAATATTATAAATTAAATAAAAGTATTTTTTTTATGAAGTGAAGTGAAGGATAATTGACTTTGAAAATTTGATAATAGTGTTCGGTAGCAATATTCAACGAAAAAAAAACTGAAACGTGATTTTGGAAAGTTAAGGTTTTTGAAGAGGATTTAAAAGAGGATTGTGAAAGTCTATAATACCATGCATGTAAATAGGCTTAAATCGTATGAGTAAGAATGAAATGAGAAGAAAAATTAAAATGATAATGGTGAAAAGAAATCACAATTATGCATTTACAAAAATGAATGCATCTGATGAGGACATGATTCAAGAGATAGCACATGACTATATGGATCACTTAGAGCGTGACAAGAGTAAATGTACTGTCAAAAATAAGTAAGCTTACTCCTAAAGATGAATACACCATTAATTTTAATATTAATAACAAAATATGGTTTTCAAATTTGTTTATTGACTTTTCTTCTGGTTTTCATATTTTGTTTATTGACTTTTCTTTTGGTTTTCATATTTTGTTTATTCTAGAAAAATCTTGTTGACTTTTTCCCCAAGTTTAGTTCTCCTATAAATATAGGGCTTGGGTTTATTGTGTAGTCATTCAATAATCAATAAAATTCACGATTTTTAGTCTTTATTTTCTTTTTGCTTCGACTTGAACCCTATTTAGGGTTTATAGCACATTTTCGTTCTGCGTCAATTGGTATCTAGAGCTTGTTAGTATCCTGGATGGTGACTGATTTAGAAGATCCAAAACCTGTTGGTGGGGTATGGTCTGGAGAGTACATGAATCATGGTTTTACCAAATCCATGAAAGAACTTGACAGATGTTACACCATGCTACAAGAACTACGTTCCGTGATCGTAGGTGGGGCATTAATCCACAAGAATCGTGAGGGTGGCAAACACGAAGGTTGAAGAATTCGTCCAACCATAGGCGATTTTGGAGGCAATTGTGCAAGCAACCAATCCTCGTTCAATAATGAAAGAATTGAAGAATGAGAGGAGGAAAATAAGGAGGATCGAGTACCTACAACCAAGATTTTTTGTTTGAAAATTCTAATTAACAATTCAGTATGTTCTTTAATTATTGATGGTTATACCATAAATAATTTGGTTTCAAGAAAATTGATAGATTTTCTAAAGTTACCAATGGAGATTTGTCCAATTAAAGGTTACCAAGTTTGTTGGGTTCCTGTGACCATAGGAAAGTTTTATAAAGTAGAAGTACTTTGTATTGTGGATGATATTGATGAGTGTCATATATTATTGGAAAGACCTTGGCGATGTGAGGTTAATGGCAAGTATGATTTAAAAAAAATCTCTACCTTTTCTCATGGAAAAGAAGGAGAATTGCTATAGTTCCACCTAAAGTAAGACCATAATTACCAAAACCCGAGGTTAAAGTTGAATAAAAGATTGTGAAGGCCGAGGTTGTTGATGAACACATTAAGAAAATCTAAGAGCTTCAAAGTTATAAACAACATGATGATAAAATTTCAACTTTATTGTTTGAAACAACGAATAAAGTTGGTACTTTGAAGACCTGTGAAGAAATTATAGGTTTTAATGGTGATGAAGATGTGAAGGGTTTTAATTGTGAGCTAAAAACGAATTTTTAATGCGTCCATAATTTAAACGTGTCACACCCCCAAACGGGGCCTAGACGGAAAACGTGTCCGGGGGCGTGACGTTATGCATATCTCAAGTACAAAGCATAGAAAACGACCTCTAAAGGGGTATGTTTTTAAAAGTCATAACTCGTTGCATAAATTTAAAGGTAATTAAGTCTTACAAACCATTTCAAGTTAATTTAAAACATAGCAGAAGCAATATGAAAACGTAGCGGAAGCAGTATTAAGTTTTGACAAAGACAACGAGTATGAAATAAGATAGTCTTGAAATCAGTCGAAGCCACATTGCATATAGACTTCTAATATCACACCTTGAAATCCAAGCTAAGAACTTAAGAAAAACATGCTTACAAGGTCAATATAATGTTGGTGAATCCATAAGTTTAATTCAAACGTAGTTATAGTTGACCACAAGATTTCAAAACGTATGCGACAGTTATAACAGATACAACTTCGCACAAAAAAGGGTATTTACGTTGCACTAAGCTCATGACACCGAAGCTCAATTCACGTTGCATATAATATGCCAATTGAAATTTCTTCCCTACAGGTATCTGACCAAGATCACTTAACGAAGTCAGACATGGTATATATCCGTTTATTCGTATGCCCCGTGGATAGTAAGCGTTACTTACCCGGATAGGGATAATTAGTAGTCCTTATATGATCTCTTTATAAAACAATCTGCGCGCTTACTTAACCGGCAGTCGGTTAGAGGTAATTAAAGGTTCATGATAGTTTGGGCAAAATAGTGGTCTAACGCTACTTAGGCAACATGTAAACAAGGGAAATTATCACGTAAAGTATTTGTGTCCGGTTTAAGAAAACAAGCAATGTTTCTCACCCTAAAGTTGTAAAACATTTATTCAAAACGAGTAAAAAGTGAGGCTATGAACTCACCTTGATCGGTGAAGTGAAGTAATGAGAGACTAGAAGAATAATTACACGGTAACGATCAACGGTACACGAACACGACCTAATTATTATAGGTTTCGGTTTAGAATTGAAATAATAGAGAAATACAAATAATGCATAAGTGTTTACTAAAATACTTTCATTAAATGTTTCTAAAATGAAACATTAGTAATCGTATCGTGGTTAAAACGTTTGACTAAATAAAGTACTTTGTAATAGTAAGTATATATTATTACATAATAATAATCAAGTAAGTATTTATATATCTTTAATATAAATGTTTTTCAAAATATCTTCTAAGTATAAAGATTTTATAAAAATTTCGGCATGGCCCGTTCGTGTTTACACATTTTCCAAAGTCGTAGACTTCATTAAAATCACTTTCAATATCCATTTCACAATTCGCCTAACCTCTATGTATTTTCAAAATCAATCCTTTCTCCTTTGTTACAATGCCGAAGTATTAATAACCCTTATTGGGCTTTTAGGCCCAATAAGCCTAAACATATGAGTCGAGATGTAATAAGTTCAAAATAAACAAACGTTAAGTAAATAAGCACTCGACTCATTAGTAAGCTATTTAATAAGCTCAAATAAGCCAAGCCAAAACCCAATAAGCCAACTGTGGGCCTTAAGCCACGGTTTGAGCTCTCTTGTTGGGCCGAAACTTCCTTAACTCGTACGGGCCCATTTGTTAAGTCCGATAAGCCAAAAAAGTACCAAATAAGCTCTTAGTTCTTAAATAAGCCATCAATAAGCCTTCAATAAGCCAAGAGTAATAATCTGAACCATGTTGCTTATTATTTAAGCCCACGGCTTGGGCTTTGTTTGTGGGTCGTGGCCCATTAAGCTCGTAAGTCCATTTAGGCTTATTCATTAAGCCAAATAAGCTCAAAAGCACTTTAACCTTTTCAATAAGCTAGAATATATATATAAACCAAATATAACATAATCTTAACGAACACCCTTTTGGTTTCCCTAGTGGGCCGAACCCAAAAATAAGCTCAATAAGCTCTCAAAAAGCTTATTTATAAGCCGAAACATAAAATATGCACATAGTCATAATTTTTATTACATAAAAATAACCACGATCATAAAACTACACTTTCCTTGTCCTTTTTTTATTTATTTTCAAAATAAACATAAACCCTTTTAAGGTTTATGTAGTTTTTAAACCTTGATTTTTATAAACAAGTTGTACATCTTACATTTATGCATTATAAGAATCACAAAAGTACAAGTTTTATGAGAAATAGACGACTTACAAAGAATGGTGATTAAGAAGGTGATTAGAGACTAAATACAACCCAAACGTTGTGTTAAGACTATCCGAATATCAATACGAATCAAACCCGAATACAATATCTTGATCAAAAGTTGAAAAAGAATAAAAGTGTGTGTGTGTGTTGGTGTATTCAAACAAGAGAGGGAGAGAAGAGAGATGAGTGTGTGTTTTTGGTGTGAATGAATGAGATGAAATATGAAATGAAATGGTATAACTAGCTTAACTTGTAAGCCTATAGATTTTTTTATGTATGTTGGGTGTGGGGTTAGTAATTTTGGGAAACGCTAGCAAGGGGGGGGGAGATGGGACCAATTTGATCTCAATTTGTTGGGACATGCAAAGGTGACAAAAATTTGAATATCTAGATATGATTTCACGCACACATAGACAGTAGTAGTTCAAGGAACGCTCAAATACTTTATTACCTGAAAAATTCTAGCCTAAAACACTCCGAAACCGAGGTCGGGGAGATAAAAGGATAATAGAGACATATTATTAAGAGAGAAAAGTAGAGAGGGAAAGATGGTGTTTTTCTAGAGAGAGAAACACACATACTTTATGTTACAAATGATTATCCTCACCCCTCCATGGAAGTATGGAGGGGTATTTATAGTCCAAACACAACTAAACTATCCTTAATAGTCTAATCTAGTCCCTGCGTGTTTGGCTATTTATGAACTAATGTAATTCCGTATAAGTCCTCATATTTTAAGTTAACTATCTTCCCCCAATATGTAAACATACAAAATTACTTACAATGTTCCTATCAAGTACAAATACAACATGATAAAATGACATCCAAGGCGCTTCCAATGCTGAAGATGACGTCTTTGTCTTCTAGTCTTGATACTTGTACTCCGGCTTAGATCTTCAGTGTCTTTAATTATACAGGAACCATTGTAGTATGCATGAGTTGGATTAACTTCCTCCAAGTTCATGCAGCATGTCCTGAAAAGCTTTCATCATAGACTCCTTTTTGGCGAAGTTTCCTGAATCAGTCTTCCCCCTAAACCAACATCCCATCTAAGAGCAGATTTTGAAACTTTTGGATGTAACTAGACAAAAACTCTGTTTGACATTTACGTGCACATTGGAATTTTGTAAAAGTAGAAAACCACATCAAATACTATTGTATCTTTATCATTAAGGTCCTTGGTGAATATTCGTTTGGGGGGTACATGCGAGAAATCAGCAACAATTCTTCTCACGTATGCATAATACTTCACAAACCATACTTAGTAAGGTAGTCTACACTACTCCCCCCTAGAAGTTGACAATGTAACATCAAATCACTAAGTCCCGATGTTACACATTTCCCCCATGATGGATGCGAATCTCGAAGCATCATTGTCATGTCGACCATAAATACTTGAGAGGGGGGGGGGGGGGGGGGGGGGGAGTTCTGTCATAAGCCTCATTTCTTGAAAAGTTATGAAAGACATTGAAGAACTTTGAAGGATTTTGCTTAGACTATGAAGTACCATTGATGTTCTGTAGCTTCCAATATCCTGTGAAAATTGCTAATTACATCTCAACCTTTTAACTCTCTGGCTAACTTACCAACCTCGAATTCTGTTGGTGACCACATGGTGAAGTAAACCCGATATACCAAACTTGAAAATGAAGTAAGATTCCCCAAATTTATTACTTAAGCTTGCACTGTTGTTGATTGAAGAACGGTGCAGAAGAAAGCCTCTAAGTACCCTATACCCAATCACAAAGTATATGAAAAGCACAACACCTCTTGAACATCCACATCTGCATCTCTGCGTTTTGACACAGAGTACATACAATAACAACGTAACTCCCTTTAAGTGATACAATAACCCTTGAGAACTACTAATGTAAACTCCTTACATCGAGTAATAACTAGATAAGCCAAGTCATCTATCATTAGCTGTAATTGTTCAAGCAAGTCTTCAATCGATAGATTGGGTTTTAAAAAGAAAAGGGTGAAAGTAAGAAGGAAGTCTCTGATTCTAAATAAGTTAGACTCTTCGGTAAAACCTCACTTCCATCTCCAAATAAGGATACCAAATCAACTTCTGTGATCACTTGACATTAAGCTCTAAATCTATACCGTATTGATGTTTTAGTGTAAACTTATCGATCTGTTTTTAAAGCATTTTCGTGTTGTATTGGTGTTGTGGAAGTGTTTAAAGTTTGGTTCTTGGCAAAATTAAGGATATAAATCGTCTTCATTTGGGCATAAATCAGATCTCAAAAGTGTATAAATCACCAGTGCGTATAGATCACCTGTGCGTATAGATTGCCTGTGCGTATAGATCTCCTGACCAATGTATAGATCGCCTGACTAATGTATAGATCGCCTGACCAATGTATAGATTGTCTGACCAATGTATAGATCGCCTGACGAATGTATAGATCGCCTGACAAATGTATAGATCGCCCAAAAATGTTCGAAACTCAAAAATCAAAAATCTTAAAAAGACTCATTTTTTGATGTTTTTACTCGATCTTTCTTGTACTTCTTACCTATCTAAGTCAATAAGAACCATAAAAATCCAAACTTGATGATTTTTAGCACGAAAAATTTTGAATCAAGATTTTGAGTACAAAAATCATCCGAACCATAAAAAAACTCAAAAATAAGCTATGAAAATCCATAAGCCACTTGTACAAATAAGCTAGAAACTATAAAAAGAAGAAAGTTTCAAGCTTTTGCATAAAATACCACCAACCATGAAAAGCCGAAGCTTTTTGGCTTAAAAATAAGCCACGAAAAGCTTGAATAAGCTTGAACAACACCCCAAAATGCAAACCACGAACACAAAACGCCCCTAGGATCTGATGCCAATTGTTAGCCAAAAGATTCAAGCCTAAAACACTCGATCCGGAGGTCGGGGAGGATAAAAGAAATAGAGAGCCATATTATTAAGAGAGAAAAGTAGAGAGGGAAAGATGTGTGTGTTTTATAGAGAGAGAAACACACACACACTTTATGTTACAAACGATTATCCTTAACCCTCCATGGAAGTATAGAGGGGGTATTTATAGTCCAAACACAACTAAACTATCCTTAATAGTCTAATCTAGTCCCTGCGTGTTTGGCTATTTATGAACTAATGTAATTCCGTATAAGTCCTCATATTTTAAGGCTAACATACTGAAAACGCGTAAAAACTTTACGGAAATTTTTGAAATTTCAATTATCATTTTTAAAACATAAAAAACGTGACTAGTGATGAAAGACTACGTAATTTAGCAACCCAGAATGCTTCCGGTATGATTTATCGGATAAACGCGGGACAACTTCCCGGATAAATGTAAAAATTAGACGGAACTCATAAAATTTATAATACTGAACGGAAACGGATAAAATATTAGCCTAAAATTTACGGGGTGTCACATTCTGTCACCGTTAAAAGAGCATTGTCTGCAAAGCTTAAGACGTAACCTCTGCCACGGGTGCAGAGGTGGCTAAAAAATAAGGATACTTCTGCATTTGATCTTCGCGTTCCCAAGTGAACTCAGGACCTCTCCTTGAGTTCCAACGCAATTTAACAATTGGGATACGGATTTGCTTCAGATGTTTGACCTCACGGTCCATGATCTTAACAGGTTCCTTGATGAAATGGAACTTGTCATCAATTTGGATTTCATCCAACGGTATAGCAAGAGTCTCGTCGGATAGGCATTTCTTCAGGTTTGAGACGTGAAACATACTATGAACTCTGCTCAATTGCTCTAGGAGTTCAAGTCGATAGGCAACGGTTCCAACTTTGGCAAGAATCTTGAAAGGTCCAATATATCGAGGGTTCAGCTTTCTTCATTTGCCAAAACGTATCACCCCTTTCCATGGTGACACTTTCAGCATGACCTTATCTCCCACTTGAAACACAAGGGGTTTTCGTCTTACATCTGTGTAGCTCTTTTGACGATCACAGGCAGACGCGTGAAAATACGGCTTCTTGATTTGAATGACTTTTTAGTTTCTCATGGGGATGATCTCTAGGGCCATGAGCTGGATATCTCCAACTTCAGGCCGAGCAGATATGGATCGACACTTACACCATACAACGCCATAAATGGTGTAGCCTTAATACTGGTAATGATAACTGGTGTTATAAAAACGAGAATTCGACCAAAGGCAAATTTTATCCAACCTTTTTCCGAAATTCAGACACATGCACGCCACATGTCTTCCAATTCCAACGTCTGAATGGCCTCTTACTTTGACCATACAGTCTGCGGGTGATAGGGTTACTCATTAGCCAATCGAGTTCCAAAAGCTTATAAGAATGACCCTCCAAAAGTGAATGACATGTAAACCTGCCATCACGATCGAATATAATTGAAACCGACACTCCATGCCTCAAGACAACTTCCTTCAAGTACTATTTCATAAAATTCTCCATTGAGTTGTCCTCTCTCATGGGTAGGAAATGAGCAGACTTAGTGAGACGATCAACGATTACCCAAATTGTGTCTTCACCGGTTGCCGTCTTTGGCAACTTAGTCATAAAGTACATTGTTATGTTCTCCTATTTCCATTGAGGAATTTCTGGTTGAACCAATAATCCAGATGGTTTCTGATATTCAACCTTAACTTTGGCATACGTTAGACACTTGCTAACATAGGTGGCAATCTCTGCTTTCATGTTGGGCCACCAATACAACTTCTTCAAATCTTGGTACATCTTATCCAATCCAAGGTGGATGGAATACTTTGACTTATGCGACTCATGCATAATCAACGCTCTCAAGTCACCAAAACACGAAATCTAACTTTTGTTGTTCAGACACAATGTTTTGTCAGTACGAGATCAAGTTTATAAATCATTCCGTGTAGATCTTTGGTTATGTAGTTCTCTTCCTTCCTTACCTCGGCTCGAGCATTCAGAATCTGCTTGGCAAGATTCAATCCTATAGTCATTACTAAGGCTCGAACTCGCAGTGGCTTAATCCTTTCCTTCCGGCTCAAGGCATCTACCACCACGTTCGCCTTTCCTGAGTGGTAACGAATCTCACAATCGTAATCACTTAGCAATTCTAACCATCAACGCTGTCTTATGTTTAGCTCTTTCTCATCAAGAATATGCTGCAAACTCTTGTGATCAGTGAACACAACACACTTCATACCATAAAGATAGTGTCTCTACATCTTCAGGGCAAACACTACCGCTCCAAGCTCTAAGTCGTGTGTGGTATAGTTCTTCTCATGAACCTTGAGTTGGCGAGATGCGTAGGCTATGACCTTCTCCCTTTACTTCAAGACTGCGCCCAACCCTTTATGCGAAGCATCACAGTAGACTACAAAGTTCTCACTTCCTTTTGGTAGGGCCAAAATTGGCGCGCTACATAATTTCTGTTTCAATAGCTGAAATGCAGCTTCTGCTTTTTCTCCCCAATCAAACTTCACACTCTTCTAAATCAATTTCGTCATAAGTTTAGCGATTTTTGAGAAACCTTCAATGAATCAACAATGGTAACCAGCAAGACCTAAAAATTGACACATTTCGGTTGGAGTCTTGGGTGACGCCCAATCCTTAATTGACTTAATCTTAGCAGGATCTACGTGAATGCCTTCACTATCAATCACGTGACCGAGAAATTTCACTGCCGATAACCAGAATTCGCACTTGGAAAACTTGGCGAACAATTTCTCCTCCTTAAGTAGCCTTAATACCAACTTAAGGTGTCCTTCATGCTCCTTTTTATTCTTGGAGTAGAACAAAATATCATCGATGAAAACGATCACGAACTTATCCAAATGCGGTTTGCACACCCGATTCATCAAATCCATGAATATCGCCGGTGCATTGGTCAGTCCAAATGCTATTACTTGGAACTCGTAGTGTCCATAGCGAGTCCTAAACGCCATCTTCAAAATATCCTCTTCACAAACTTTGAGTTGGTGATAACCAGGTCTCAAGTCGATCTTAAAGTAGACTCTTGACCCTTGCAGCTGATCGAACGTATCGTCAATTCTCAGAAGTGGGTATCGGTTCTTCACAGTAAGTTTGTTTAGTTCACGATAGTCGATACAGATCCAAAAAGATCCATCTTTATTTTTGACAAACAAAATCGTAGCTACCCAGGGTGAGGAACTGGGTCTTATAAATCCCTTGTCAGAAAGTTCTTGCAATTGAGTGGATAACTCTTGCATCTCTGACGGTGCTAGACGATACGGGGATCATGTTATAGGTGCAACACCAGGGACTAAGTCAATTTGGAATTCGACTTGTTGAGTAGGTGGTAACCCAGGAAAGTCTTCTGGAAAGACTTTTGAGAAATCCCGTACGATAGGCACATCCTCAAGTCATTTCTCTTCTGGCTTGTCATCAAACTTCTTTACCGTAACTTGAGCTAGGTAAACTGGGCAACCCTTATGGATGTACTTCTGGGTTTTGGTGCACGAGATGATACTTAACTTCGACTTACTTTCATCGTTACATCCATCGCCTTCGATTATCAACACCTCGTCTCCATAGGGGATTTTTATTTTTTTTTTTTTTTTTTTTTTTTTTTTAGGGGATACGAACGATCTTTTTGTCACAAACAATCACTGCGTGGTATTTTGCCAACCAATCCATACCAACGATGACGTCCGAAAAACACGAGTTCACATGATTAGGCCAAAATACGAATGGGTGTGACATAGGAAATCTTAACGTGCAAATAAAAAATCCTCTAAGTTTCACATTAGTCTCTGAAAGCCTTCATCAGCTAACTCTACGGACATAACTAGTGTCTAAATTGGATGGGATGACATCAAGCTAGGGCACTAAAGGTAGTCGACATAAAACTTCTATCGACACTCGAATCAAATAACATGGAAGCATAACGATTATTGAGAAGGAACATACCTATGACGACGTTTGAATCAGGGTTAGCTCTTCCTCCTCCAATTGCATAAGCTCTTGCTTTAGCCTCATTGTTCCTAGTCTTATTTGCTGTCTTATTCCTACGGTTCTGGTTTCTCAACTTGGGACACTCATTTCTATAATGTCCTTGCCTTCCACACTCATAGCAAGCATTCCCTATTTAATTTTTAATCGGGGCCCTCTGAGAGGTAGCAGCAACTGCGGTTCTATAGTCTCTAGTCATGTTGTCCCAATCCTCTTATAGGTACACATTCACAGTAATACGGACCTTCGTGTGCCAATATGCACAGTTTTTGGGGGGTTTTGCAGTATGGCAAGGCTCTAACATACCCTCTCCTTTCAACATTGTTTCCAACTGTATAGGCCCTTGCCACATTCTGACCATTAACGTTCTGTCTCTTAAAAGCTTGTTGTTGTCCACGGTTGTCTCTTGAGTTATTGTTGAACCTTCTCTTGTTTTCAGCATTTTTGATAGCATAACCCTTCAACTTCTGGTCCATTAGGTTGTTAGCAATACGGATTGCATCCTGAAGTCTAACAAGTTACAAGCTAGCATCACGTTCCCTTGAATACTATCTGGAAGACCTCCAATGTACTTCTCAACCTTATCTTCCTCTTTCGAGACCATCTTTGTGCACAACAAAGTCAACTCTTAGGACCTCTGGTTGGAAGCAGTCAGGTCATTACCTTTCGCTGTCAAGTTCTATAATTCTGTCTCCATTTTTTGGTTATCATTCCTAGGATAATACACCTCAGTCATTAGCTTTATGAGTGCCTTCCATGTCATGGCATAAGCATCATCAACTCCAACTGTCCTTTTATGGGAACTCCACCAAGTTAATGCACCATACAACAAGGTGCATGTTGCATACTTCACTTGATATCTTGGTGGGCAATACTGATATGGAACACCATCTCTATTTTCTCAAACCAACGGGTTAAACCAACCACTCTTTTGGTTCTTTTTATGTTCAGACTCGTTGACACTTTTACAAGTCTGAGGTAGGTCACTCTCATGCAATAGGTTACAACACCCCCGTTTGATTCGCATTAGGGTTTCCATTTACATTCCTTCTGTTAGCGTTTCATATTATCCACCATTGGCATTTGTTCATCTTGTTTTTCAATTTTTTATTTCCGTTTCTAGATTACGGAGGTTCATTTAGCG
Organism: Tanacetum coccineum; assembly: GCA_026074375.1. NCBI lineage: Eukaryota > Viridiplantae > Streptophyta > Magnoliopsida > Asterales > Asteraceae > Tanacetum > Tanacetum coccineum. The sequence continues at coordinate 41,773 of BQNB010018697.1, read as the reverse complement.
GCGTCATACGCTTTCAGGGCTTCTTCTACGCGCTTGGCAATCAGCTCGTTAATCGCATCTTAGGTCATTCCGGTATGTGTAGTAGTAGGCATTGTTCTACATCACCAAAAATAATAATCACGGTGAGATATTAGGTAAGATGAAATTCTTAAAACGTTGGCGAGTGGAAACAATTTAATCTTTCATATGTCGAATCATAGATTAAAATTAAATACATCGAACAATGCCTTCTTACGATCGAGTAGATAATAGAAAATTACACAACGATAAGGAAAACAGCATTAGAATATAATATAGATAATAGGAAGATAGGTTTCATAACATCTAATATATTTGATTACATCACGATTTTCTAAAGGTAGGGACTCTACAAATCGCTAATGCTACTACTACTCCAAATGAACGTTGTACTCTAACAATGGTGGAAACAAAGTCTAGAAGTGATATTCCTAGTGTTCCGAGCATAGGCCTCAAGTCTTCTACCAAGTTCATGCGACCATAAAAACGAAGCAGCGGATCGCCTCAAGTCCCTCTGAAAATTGCGACTTACTACGTTGATGGAGGTCAACCTCTCTGGACTGCTCAACATCATAACATGCACTCTTGAGGTCTCACGTTTATCTCGCTCTATTTTACCAATCCTCTTGACATAGTTGCATCTGCTGGCTAGTCGCCTCAATACTATGTCCCTGGTCTCTCTAGACCACTCTCTATAACCTGAAACCCGTTGTGTGCTGGGATCTATATAGTATGATCATGAAATACACTTGTACCAAACCTTCAATGTCTTCATGGTACCTCTACAGCCAATTCAACGGTGACATGATCTGGAACATCCTCTCTATTAGACTCACGTACATCATCATCAATAACTGGTTAGACCCCTTGAGTAAATGATTTTTTTTTCGTTTCTTGATTTATTTAAGGTTATATATATAAAAATAACTCAAATGACAAATTCTAACCGAAATGCCCTTAACCAAGGGAAAAGGTCATAAGCTACACAATAGAGGTTAAATATATAAGAGAATCAAATTCAATTGATTAAAAGAATTCCGGAAGAGATATTCCCGGGTCGTATGTCCCAACGAGGCTGCAATTGAAATTTATCCTGGTTTGATGAGAAATTGAATGATGGAGAATATATGATGGGAACACTGATATAATAAAAATAAAGTGAAATAAAACTTAATTTTAAATCTACGGAAAAACAGCAAGAAATGGGGATCTTAAAAAACTCTTCCGGGTAAACAAACTTTAGTTATAGGTGACAGTCTTAAATTTAAATTGATTCTAAAATACGGGGAAACAGAATAGGTATCGGAAACCATAAACTATTAAAATTTTAGAAAATAAATGCTTAATTTAATTAAAAATCAAATTAAATTTCTAATTAACTGTAATTGAAAAATAAAAGAAAACTAGAAACTAATACGGAGGTCTGTTTGAATGCACTAAACGAAAAAGAAACGGTTAAAACGCACTCGACAAAACGGTGTTAAAATGAAATTAAGAAAAAATTAAGCCTACACGAAATTTTATATTTTTTCATGACACTAAATGACAAAAGAAATTTTTAATAAAAAAGAAAAATATTTTTTTTATATTTTTGGTATTTTTTATGAATTTTTAAAGATTAAAAAATAACTTTAAAACTAAGTAAATAGAAAAGGCAAAAAATAAAAGTTATAAAAATTGTAACAATAAAATAAAATAAACGAAAAAGTTTAACAACTTCTTAAAAATATAAAAATGCCCATTAAATTTTACTGTTTTTATAAAAAAGTAATTAAACTAATTAAAATTTTAACCTAATTTATATTAATTAAATTAAAATAAACTAACTGTGGTTAATAAAAGGACTAACAGTGGAAAAGGAACAACGTCAAACGGTTGGGGGTAACAGGCTAACTAACCACAGGGACTAACAATGTTAAACACTAAAAAAGTAAATTTACACAAAATGTCCCTGAAGTGGACCCGATTACAAGGTGGGTCCCCAAAGTGCTTTTTACAAAAAAGCTAAAGAAGCAAAAGCTGTTAAGGGAGATTGGAGAACAACTTTTGTTTAAAAGACTTATGCTGTTAGCTCACTGAATGAGCATGAAATGTGAGCTTTTGGATGCAAAAGCATTAATAAATAAGCTTATGTGCTTAATTGTTTCTTTCCTTTTGGGGTTTTTTAAGCCAACAATTAAGCTAGAAAATATGGGGGTCTGTTAATTAGGCTAGGGGAGTCCTAAAATAAAGCTAAGGCATACCTAGAATAGCCCTTAAATAAGCTGAAAGATTTAAGCTATGATGACAGTTTTAATAAGAAACAGAAAAAAGTTGATACTTTAAGGCTAATAAGCTAAGCTACAAGGAGGAGTTGTTAAGCTAAATATTTTGGGGCGCTTTAAAGGGAAACTAATAGTTCAATAAAAGCTAAAAGAAAATAGGGGCTGAATACAAAATAAGCTAGATAAATGGGCTGAGTTTTGGTGACTCTAGCACCAGGGGAGGTTCAACAGTGGGCTTAAGGGCTTTTTGAGTTATGCATATAAGCTCTTAAGAAGCTGTTTACCTTAAGCTAAATCACAAACACAACCATTTGGCATAGAAGGCTCAGACATCCTCATCAACGTCTTTTGCATTCTATGCTTTCTATTTTTTCTCTTCCCGTTACAAATAAAAGTATGTCAAGTTTCTATAATTCTTGTCTACTGGGAAAATATTCATAACTACCTTTATTTGAATATGGATTTCGAAGTAACAATATTTTAGACTTGGTTTATTGTGATGTTTAGGGTCCCCGCACCTTTGTTATCTTTTGAAGGTCGTAGATATTTTATGTTGTGTGTTGATCATAATTCTCGTTACATGTGGATATATCATTTAGCTCAAAAATCTGATGTGTATAAATCATTTGTGCAAATGGTTGAACGTCAATTCACAACAAAATTAAAGAATGTTCAAACCGATTAAGGTGTTGAGTTTCGCAATTTAGCTTCGTTTTCTCTTCGCTAGGAATTATTCATCGGCGATCTTGTCCTCATACAAGTGAGCAAAATGGCTTTGTTGAACGTCGCAATCGCCACATTGTGGAGACCGGTCTTAGGGGTTGTTTCTTTTTTCTTTTGTTTGGAAAATGTGTCTTTTTATAAAATGCTACTGATTGGTAACAGAAGGTGTGTCAACAAATGCTGTTTCTTTTTTTTGTGCTTAATAGAACATAATAATAATAGTAAAATGACTATTTTACCTACACATCGATATCTTGAATTAAATGAAAATTTACTTGCTATTCTCAAACAGTCACTTAAATCTTTTAATTCCATAAATTAAATTAAAATAAATTATATAATCATACATAAATTTTTTGGATTACAACCCAGATAAACCCCAATTCATTAATTACAAATAAACCCTAAAATCCCTTATTCTCAATTTATCACTCACAATCTCCAAATTAAAATCTCAGTTCTACCCTGCACCAGATCACATAAATCATCCATCAAATTCGAATTAAAGCCCCATATGAGACGTTATGTCAAATGGGTGTTTAGATCTAGGTTTTTAGAAGACTTATCAATGGTGCAGGTGGGAACGGTAGTGACGTGGAGGCAGCGGTGGAACAATGACGTGAAGGTGGCGACAAACTGTAGTAGTGATGTAGATACAGAACTGTGAAATGTTTGATTAGGAAGAGAAGAAGATGATGTTTGGTGAATATATGGAAAAGAGAGATTAGATTGTATAGTAGACTTTATGCTTGAAATGTGCTTCCTGGTTATGAAAGGGTGGGCTTTTGATGCATATCTACATCTAGGAAATCCTTTCGTATTAAGCAAAAAAGAAACACAAATTGAACCTGTTTGGTTAGACAATTGTTACGAGTCAGCCATTAAGCAAAAAATAAACACCCCTTACTCTTCTTTCTTAAGCATGTGTTCCTTAACGTTTTTGGCATTATGCTTTTGATACTGTTGTTTACCTAATCAATCGCATGCCCTCTCGCACATCGACAAACAAGTCACCTTTTGATGATATATTTAAACGGTCTCCCGACTACTCTTTTCTTTGTGTCTTTGGGTGCCTATGTTTCCCCCATCTTCGTCCGTACAATCGTCACAAAATGGATTTTCGTTCCACTCCGTGTGTCTTTCTTGGCTACAGCCCCTCCTATCATAAATATCGTTGTCTTGATATCTCTACAGAGCGTCTTTATATTGCTCGACATGTTCGTTTTAATAAAGCACAATTTCCCTTCGATATCCATAAAACAACTTCCCCACCCCTTTCGAAAACATCTCCCTATTACTCCTCTAAATCACCTTATGTAATTCCTACTACTGACCATCCAAGTCCATCTTCACCACGCTCACCAATTTCATCTCCATCATCAGTTTCACATTTGAGTCCAGCTTCTCAAACTTCTCCCGAGTCTTCTAATGGTCAACCATCTCCCGTACCGACTACATCGATACCAGCACCACCACCCACACCACCACCACCACCACCTCCCATCACTCGACAACGTCCTGCAAATCTTTGTCAAAATCCCAAACAATCGGTTCCCTACAATCCTTCCGCAAATCATGCTACCGTCCTCCCTACTACCATCACTGAACCAACCTCGTTTACCGTTGCCAATAACTATCCGGAGTGGCGTCAAGCTATGAAAGAAGAATATGATGCTCTCATGAAAAATGGAATGTGGTCTTTAGTACCTCGTGCTTCTAATACCTATGTTGTTAATGGTAAGTGGGTATACAGGTTAAAACGGGACAAGAATGGTGTTGTCACTCGTTACAAAGCAAGATTTCTTGCCAAATGTTTTCAGCAACAACCAGGTATTGATTTTCATGAGACATTTAGCCCGGTTGTCAAGTCGACAACAATTCGAGCTGTTTTATCACTTACGGTTACTAACGACTGGCCACTACGCCAGTTAGATATTCAGAATGCATTTCTTCATGGAAACCTTAAGGAGCAGGTTTATATGAAACAACCTTTGGGCTTTATTGATCCACAATGACCAAATCATGTATGTTTGCTTCATAAGTCTCTTTACGGCTTAAAGCAGGCCTCACGCGCTTAGTTTGAGTGCCTCTCCAAGGCTCTCTTCGATCTCGGTTTCAAAGGCTCCAAAACAGATAAAGGCACTATCGACATACTTTTGTACATTATGGTATATATGGATGACATCATTATTACAGGTAATAATAAAGGCACCATCGACAATATAATTTGTCAACTTGGATCCGCTTTTGCATTAAAAGATCCCGGGCCAATTAACTACTTCTTGGGTATTGAAATTGTTCCACATGTGTCCGGCATTCTCCTATCTTAAAAGAAGTATATTTTGGAACTATTACAAAGTGTTGGTCTTTCTAACTGCAATCCCGTGTCTTCTCCCATGGTTACCTCGAGCTCACTCAGTTTAAATGACAGTACCGCTTTCTCTAATCTAGTAAAATATCGACAAGTAGTGGGTTCTTTACAATATGTTCCCCTATCTCGGCCTGGCATGGCTTTTGCTGTTAACAAGGTATGTCAATATATGCATGCTCCGACTGAGAATCATTGGTCTGCAGCTAAACGGATTTTACGTTATCTTTATGGTACGGTTGCACATGGTATGCTCATACATCGTTCTTTTGGTTCTACCCTTCAAGCTTTTAATGACGTGCTATGGAAAGGTAATCCCGATACTTTACTTGAAGCTTTCTCAGATGTTGACTGGGCTAGAGATTCTGATGATCGATGTTCCACGAGGGGATTTGCTATATATCTTGGTTCAAACCTTATATCTTGGACCGCTCGTAAACAACATACGATTTTACATTCCTCTATAGAAGTTGAATACAAGGCTGTTGCTAAAACTGTTGCTGAGCTCACATGGCTTCAAGCTCTTTTTAATGAGCTTGGAATCCGTTCATCTTCAACTCCTATACTATGGTTTGACAATCTTGGTGCAACATACTTGTCAGCTAACCCTATCTTTCATGTGCATACAAAATACGTAGAAATAGACTATCACTTTGTTCGGGAAAAGGTTGCTTAAGGAGATCTTCGAGTTCAACATATATCTACACATGATTAAATTGCAGATATCTTTACAAAGCCATTACCAACTTCTCGATTCCTCTTTCTAAGATCCAAGTTGTAGGTTGTTACCCGTCCTTAGCTTGTGGGGGCGTGTTAGACCAAACTAGATTAGATGGGTCGGTCCAATTATATAAATGGGTCGTACCCATTAGGTTATGTGTTAGTTGCTTAATCTCTAAGCCATGACATTAGTATAAATACACATACAATCTAATGTACAAATCACAATTACAATTACAATTACAATAATATATACCCTTTGAGGTTTTTTATATATTTATAGAAAATAACCACCTGGTACTATACGTCTTCCTCTTCATCTAATATTTTGGCAAAAAGGAAACCCGCAACCAAGGTTATAAATAGCGTAAAGCGTGGCGGCATAGCCAAGCCTCAAGCTTTAGCGTGAGGAGTTGCGTTATAGCGTTTTTAAGGCGTGACTCAAGGCGCCAAAAAATATATATATAGTGGTAATTATTAGTTAGCTACTAGGCTTAAAACCGAGTTATAGAGTTACTAAGCCCGAATACCATACAACCCAAATCATAAATACTTGTAAATAAGCTCAAATCCATGAAAACTTTTAGAAGCTTCAAAAAAAGGCGCGCTATAGCGCGCTTTATCACGCTTTATTGCACGCTACGCCTAGAGACGACTCCTTGGCCTGTTTCGTAACGTGGAGGCCACGCCTCGCGCTATGGCGCCGCTATAGCGCGCTTTTTAGAACCCCGCCCGCAACGCACCAAGAACTTGTTGACCATAAATTCGATCGACAAGAACCATTCACAAACAATTTTTCAATCACCTTCTAATAAAACGACTTCACCGCGAACAAAACCGTCACATAATCGAGTAACCTTGGAGATTAAAAACAATCAAAAAACCTTGCTTTGAAGTACAAACCTTGTCGGTATGAACCTTGCAAAAATTCAACACTTTTGAAATTTTTAAGGACCCAAAAACTTCAAGAACTTTATGTTGAAAAATCTGGTTTGAGCAAAGCCTCAAAACCCGAAACCTTTTTCCACACCCGACACCTTAAAGAACAAAAAACTTTAAGAAAAAAAAACTTTCTGTCGATATAATGTTGTGCAAGACCAAACAGAAAACTTTAACACCATTTGAAAACCTACAAACTGAGTCTTCAAAGAATCTTTATGTCAAAAATCAGTATGGATAAAACCCTCCAAACCACGAAAGCCTTATGCTTGAAGCTTTTAACCATTGCTGTCAAAAGACGCAAGAAACACACCCCTGTTGTTGCGAACCGAACCGAACACAGGAAAACCATTCAACCCAAGTCGGCCCTGGCTTCCCGAACTTCGAACCTAGCTTTTGATACCACTTGTTGAAAATTAACCAACAAACCGAAATGCTAGAATGCGGAAGGTAGACTTGTTGAATATTAAGATACACACCAAACAAAAACCTATATCGACAAATAAGTAAAACAACACACGAGATGCTCTCAAACGATTCGTTTATTAAGAACAAGGGAAAAGAATAAACGGTACAATAACCCCTCCCCCTCACCTCTTTATTGTAGAGATGAAGGGGGAAGAAAACCAACTCTTAATGAAGTTGTAACCTACCTGCTACTACAAAGGAGAGAAAGAAAATACCAGTCGACTCTCTTGAATGCCTAGACTAAAGACATTGTTTGACATCCTCTGTATATATAGAGTATATAACCGACCTATATATTCTCTAGTTGGGCTAAACTTGGGCTAAACTTACACAATGACCCCCTAGACTTAATATTTATAGACTAATATGGATACTAAATATAACATTTATTAATTGTAATCTTATTTTAATAAAAATGTACATGTTTCTCTACAAAAAAATAATAATAATAAATATATAAAGACTTCTTTTACCTGGTCTATGAAAATGACTCTTGAAATGAAGCAAAAAGGGTGGCAGGGATAAAAAATAAAGTTGGACAGGATCGCCATATATAGCGGTTACTGGTGAGATTTAAATGGGAGGTAATGATTCAATCTACCCCCTATAGGCTGTTGTGTCAAGATTATAGTTTGTCGTGTCAAAGTTTAAACAACACGTGGCGGGTTGACACGAAAGAGCAAAGTGAATTAGATAAGCAAATGAACTGAAACTGGATAAGAGAAGGTCACGTGAAAACACGTAACCCTCTCAAACTTAAGCCAGTTTACCTTACTAAAAGTCATACATGTAGTATACTAGTTATATATTAATCAAGTATCATAAGGGTCAATTTAGGACATGCACTAAGAGAATAAAAAGTCATGATGCACGTAACCATTTACCCATACAAATTATTTCTCAATAAATATATGGCTGAAACCAAAAGCCCCGACGCGTTTCAAACGCCCGAATAAATACTGTGGAAAACTAGAAGGGGGGTTGAATAGTTTACCGCTTTTTAATTAAAGGTTTTAAAGTGTTTGTAAAAAAATTTTGATTTGAATTTATGTGAACTCAACACTTGCACAATATGAACAATATATTTATCTAAACAATTGATATGATAGTATGAGGAGATAATGTAAGACAAGAGATAAGAGTAAGAACAATCAAACCACAACGCGAGGATTTATAGTGGTTCGGTAACGAAGCACCTCTTCGCCCTACTCCACTCCCCGAGCACCTAACTCGAGAGTTTTCTTCACTATGTCAACAAGCTCCCTTATGGCGGAGAAAACCGTACACAACGTTGCTTACACCGATTTACGACACAAAGCTAAATGTCGAGTTCTAATCTTAGCTAGAACCAATCTATCACAACACAACTTCACGACTTCACAACTTCACAACTTCTTCACAACTTCAAGACTTCCTCACAACTTCACGACTTCACTTCACCACACTACTTATGCCACAACTAACTAACACTACTTGGTAAGATCACCATGATCTATCTATACTTACAAAGATCGCCAAGATCTAGCTACTACACTTAAATACAAGATATACACAAGATTTACAAGTTATGATATGGATGCAATAAGATTGCAACAACACACAAAGGTGTAATACTTCTTCACTTGAGGATGAAAGTATTCTTCTCTTGCACTTGAGGAATTGAGCTTGGATCACTTGGAAATAAAGCTTTATGATTAAATGATCAAAGGATTTTGATGAGATGTGTGGGCTGTTTTAGAACAGAAAGAATGAGTGCAAAAGGTGAGAAAATTATGAGGAAAAGTCCAGTATTTATAGGATAAACTGGGGGAGCGTCTACCTAGGGCCGGTCCCCTTAAATAGGTGGGCACTCCCCTTAATTTTAAGGGGGCCGGCGGTGTATTTAAGGGGGCCGGCCTAGACTGGGGTTTCCCTAGTTTATCTTTTGTGTAGGGGGGATTTTCTGGAACTTTTCTAGCCGTTTTAAGTCTAAAAATTTGAATTTAAAAATGTTTATTTTGAATAAAACATTTCTTTTAATTGTAGAAAATGTTTTGTAATGTTTACAACATTTTATAAAAGTGTGAGGTTGAAATTTTTTTTCCTTTGATCATAAAATGCATTAAGCATTTATTTATTCATACCTTTAAGTGATGTATTTGTTGAAATGAGAATTTACTACTAATTACTTGTTTACGTTTAATTTTACGTTGAACGTTTTTATATTTTGTAATTATTATAACGTAAAGATGTGAAAAAATATTAGTAATGTTTTTAGGCAATATATTTTTATCAACAATCTCCCTTTTTTGATGATTACAAAATTTAAACTCATTAAATGTAAAATTATTTGTAAACAAGTATTTAGTGAGTTTCATGTCATTTCTCCCCCTTTTTGTAGAATCAAAAAGACATCGTCGAGAATTGCTAGTTAAATCGACAAAATAAATGCTCCCCCTTGATGTGTGCTCCCCCTCGTTCGAGGGCACCAAAGAATCGAGCTATGGTTTCTTGGCTACAAAAACAAGTTAGAACAATACAAATATTTCTAACATGTAACAAGAAGGAAGGAAAAATATGACAAGTGCAAGCAAACATCAAAGCAAAAAAAAAATACTTCATTCATTTAGGACAATGTGTGTGAATAACACACAAGCATACATAAATAGAAAAACAAATATGCTTTAGAAGCATATTAATACATAAAGAAAAATCCTAAATAGCCATAGAAGGATTTTGACTTGCTTGCGATACAAAAGGATTTGACGATTATTTGAAGGCATATTACGAGATTAGTTAGTTGGAGAGTTTGGAGCGGAGGCGGTTGTGGAAGGGTAATCTCTTTGAACTCTAGGTGGTGGATGAGGTCGAGTGAGGAGGAATTCAATCCAATTGATATCCTCACTTAAAGCAAGGAATTGTTTTTGGGTGAAGATGCAACAAGGGCAATACCCAACATGGGTTTCAACTTGGTTGATGTTGAGGGTGTGTGGTAAGTTTGGAGAGTAAGGTGATGAGGGAATGTTGTTTTGTTGTTGAGTGAGATGCATGGCTAAGAGGTTAGATAGGTCTTGTAGTTGATTAATGTCATCAACTAGGCTTTCTCTACTTGGAGATAGAGGTGGTGTGTGTTGAGTTTGGTTGTTACTTTGAGGTGGAGCTTGAGTGTGAGCAATATGTGAGTTGATGGGTGAGATGGGAAGTGGAGGATGTGAGACAACTTGTGGTGATGTGGGAGTGTCCTTAATGTAAGGATTTGGTAATGCTTGATTGGGGTGATTGTTTTCTTGAGATGGTTCATGATGAGGAGTGAGTGGTTTTGGTATTGGTGAAGTTGTATTGAGCACATTTGATGTGTTGCAAAGGTTTGGTTTCTTCCTCCAAATGGGTTTCACACTCATTTTGGCAACCCTTGATGGTTTGGATGTGGGTTTGTTAGGAGATGTCATTGGTGGGGATGATTGTGATGATGATGAATGAGGATGTATTTATAGTGGAGGAAAGGTTTAAATTAGGACAAATGAACATTCAAAGGATTAAATCCAAGAAATGTTTGTGAATTTAGGGAAACAGTAGCTAAGTCTAGAGGGTGTTTGGTTAAAAAGAAAAGAAAAATACTGTTTTCCTCATGTTTGCCTAGGCCGGTCCCCTTAATTAAGGGTCGGTCCCCTTAAAATTAAGGGGCCGCCCTTTATGAATTAAGGGGGCCGCCTACTGGGATTTCCCAGATTTCCTAAAATTTGATTTTTCTTAAAATTTTGTGTGAGGGTTTCTGTTTTGGTGGTTAATTTCCAGCAAGTCCATCTTTCTATGACAATAGCATTTAGCAAGTAATCATGCAAATACCTAGTTTGAACAAGTATAAATTAGAACTATTTCACATAATGTTTGGCAAACAAACATGTGTGAAATAATACTAAGACCTAAGATGAGCAACACATAAGAGTTTTCACAAGTTTAATTCGTGTGTTGTAAAATTATGGCATATTTTTTTTTTTTTCCCTATACTAAGTGAGCATGCAAAGGCCTAGTTTATACTGAAGAACAAAATCTTTTCAATTAGCAAGTAGCATAATAATCTATATTTGTAATTGAGGATATCCAAGAGAGAATTGGAAGGAACAATATCAATATGAAGACAATCTATTAGGTTGTAGTATAATAGAAGATATGTTAATTGGAAAATAGGTAAACCGATGAATGGTTAGACCAGATCCAAAAATAAAGGGATCTCAACCATGGGTAGCCGCCGCCGCCATGGGTCACCGATCTAATAATTATTCAGAAAGCAAAAGGAAAAAAAAAAAAGAAAAAAATATAAAAAAAAAAAGAAAATAAAAAAAAAAAAAAAATGATCATCTCGATATAATCGTCGTCAAGAGCAAGTAAACAAGGGTATGCCCAAAAAATCCCATCCCTAATTTTTCGTTGGGAACATAAGTCGTTTCATCCAATCTTTGTTTTAATATCCCATGGAATGCGTCGAGTCCACAATCTTTGGGTATTTGTAACAAATTAGGGTGTGGTGATCGGGATGTTTAATAGCTGCAAAGAGATCAAAGCGGGTCATCGAATTGGGTTTTGTACGTTTTATAAACGTACATGATATCAATCAGTTAGTTTCCAATCTAGAACGGCATGGTTATGGTGGTTTTCATTTATTTGCCGATGTGGGGAAGTATGGTCGGAACTTATTTATAGACCTGTTGGAACGTTCTGGGGACGCAAACCTGTGAGGTTCGAACTCTCGAATTGTTAGTATAAAAAAAAGCAACGGAAATGTTTTTCAGTCTTTAATCGTATGCTAAAGCGGTCCTGGGCAACAAATCAGTGGACATGTCGGGCAAATACGGTACAAGTAATGCTGGAGCAGAATCTGTGGGGGTGTCGGATTGTAACAAGGTATATAAGGAAGCGGGTAATGAAGTGGTGATGTCTATCTCGGATAGCACGATGGTATTGAATTTGGATGGTATGGAGCGTAGTATTTTGCTAAAGTTAAGATTTAAAGTATATTTCAGAGCTTCAAAAAAAAATTGGACGATTATTTGAAAGCAAGAAAAGTAGGCATAAGATGTGATTAGTTGGTTGTTGATGGAGAGTTTGGAGCGGAGGTGGTTGTTGGAGGGTAGTCACGTTGGACTTGAGGTGGAGGTTGTGGCCTAGTAAGGAGATACTCAATCTTTTTGGGTAAATCGGCAACAAGGACAATAGCCAACATGGGTGTCAACTTGTTGTAAATTGATGGTGTGAGGAAGGTTTGGTGAGTAAGGTGATGAGGGTGATATGTTTTGTTGTGCAAGATGCATGGCTAGAAGACTTGATAAGTCTTAAAGTTGATTAATTTCATCAACAAGTCTTTCCCTACTTGGAGATGGAGTTGGAGTAAGTTGAGTTTGGTTATCACCTTGAGTTTGAGTATGAATCATACTAGCAACATATGGATTGGTTTGTGTGAGTGGAGGTGGATTAACAACTTGTGGTAATATGGGAGTATCTTCATCATTTGTGACATAAATCACTAAATGGAATTGAGTTATGGTTTGCTTGAGTAGAAGGATTGATCTCTTGAGATGAATCATAGAGAGTAGAGTGTGATTTGGGTATTGGTGTAGGTGAGTTAACATTGTTCTCACTTGATGTGTCGCAAGTGTTCAATTTCTTTCTCCAAATAGGTCTTACACTTATCTTTGCTACTCTTGAGGATTTGGATTTGGGTTTGTTAGGAGATGTCATTAGTGAAGATGATTGTGGTGATGATGGTGAGGATGAGAATGTATTTATAATTGGAGAAAGGTGCAATTTAGGGTGGATGAACATTGTTAAAATAACAAGTCCAAGAGATGTTTAGGAATTTTGGGAAACAGTAGGTGTGGCTAGGTAGAAGAGGGGAAAGAAAACAGTGAAAAATCTGTGAATCAGAGGGTGGCCCCCTTAAATAGGTGGGCGGTCCCCTTAAATATAAGGGGGGCGCCTTTATGAATTAAGGGGGCCACCCATCTGAAAAATTTTAGACGACAAAAAAAAATGGGGTTTTGTTCAGAAATCTTTAAGAAAGATCTTGTTTTGAAGATCAATTTTGAAGCAAGTCTAACTTTCTATGACAGTAGCATTTAGCATGTAATCATGCAAATACCTAGTTTGAACAAGTATAAATTAGAACTATTTCACATAATGTTTGGCAAACAAACATGTGTGAAATAATACTAAGACCTAAGATGAGCAACACATAAGAATTTTCACAAGTTTAATTAGTGTTGTTGTAAAATTATGGCTTTTACTAAGTGAGCATGCAAAGGCCTAGTTTATACTAAGAACAAAATCATTTCATATAGCAAGTAGCAATCAATTATCTATATTTGTAATTGAGGATCATCCAAGAAAGCAATTAAAGGAACATATCAATATGAAGACAATCTATTAGGTGTAGTATAATAGAAAGATATGTTAATTGGAAAATAGGTTTCAATATCATCAAATGAGATTTATGTTGAAATCCTAGTGTGTGCCTAAATGCAACAAATGTGGAGTAAGAATTATTTCGACTCTAATAAACGTAAAACCTAAGAAATAGTTCAAGTACTCCTTGATTCAATCAAGAGTGTCGAAAATATATATTAGATTATATACTTTGACAACAAGTTAGAGGTCTTTATGCATGAAAAAAAATGTTTTTAGCATATCTCAACAATGTATTAAAATAGATTTTCATGTACTCCTAGTTGTGAGAAGGATTTAGAGAAAATAGATTGGGCGAGAGTGGGAGAGAAGCCGGGAATTTAAGATACTTTAGGGATGTATGATTTAGTGAGAGAGATATCGACGGCGGTTGCTTTCGGCATTTTTATCACAATAGATGTTGTCGATTGACTTGTTAGTGATTGCCCCTAGCGTATTTTGGATAATTGGATAATTTGATGTTTTGATTTTGAGGGTTATGGTGAAGGATTTTGATGTGGTTTTGGTGCATAAGAATCACCAATGTGAGTTCTTGAGAGTATTTTCCCTTCCCTTTTAGTTCGTGCTCATCCGGACATAAATTTTGGAATAAAGGGAAAAATGAAGAATAATAAAGACGTAAGCGATGAGCTTGACAATGTCAAGACGAATGATGGTTAGCATACAACGAACTTCATCCACGAAGTTATGTAGCTTTTCTCGAGTATTATGAATGTTCATAGAACAATCACACGACGAGGTATGAGGTTATCTTAAAGGTAGTAGCGGAAAATATTAACCATCTATTTAATAATAAAGGCATGATTAAGGTTTTTGTGAAACGAGTTTGACATAAATAAAGAGTGACATTTTAATTTGCAATTCGCCAATTAAAGATACTTAAATATTTCGGATGAAATAATTAAGTTGTCAAGATTTATTGAAATATATTTAATAGTAACAAGACTATTAAATAGATAATGACACGTTTACGAACTTTTTGGTAGATTTTGATTAGTTTTCTATCCTAAGATCGATGGGCAAGTTTGATCCTCATGGTGATAAAACATCGTGACATTCCTAAGGGGATGAAAAGACTAACGGAAGTGAAAGTACTTAGTCTTAGGATGTGTATATAAGAGAAGCTACGAATCACTTATGTAGAAACTTGTAAGATCTTTGTCACACGACGGTTGATGTTAGCTTTTAGCTTTTGGAAAAGCGTTTTAACATATGTTGTTAAAAGGCTTGAATATGAATTTTCGGATATGACCTTTAACGTTTGCGATTGTATGTTAAAGATACTTGAATATTTTGGATGAAATATATAAGTTGTCAAACCTACTTTGAGGAGTATTAGATTTGAATCTAACTTTTCCTTGACGAAAGAATAGATCATTTGGAAGTGAGCGAGAAAAGAGAGAGTGATGTGTTTGGTATAAAATTCGACAGCATGAGGCTGTTTGGATTTTTGGATAGGGCGGTCCCCTTAATTATTTAAGGGGCCCACCCTTTTTACAAAGCCGGTCCCTTTAAAATTAAGGGGGCCGCCACCTGAACAACAAAAAAATTTTGTTTTTCGATTATTGGCTGAATTAATTTAAAGTCTATTATTAGTAATACATTGTAGGTTCCCGACTAACACTTCATATGCCAAACCACACGGATCGATTCAAGAAAATAAGAAAGAGAGGTGATGGTGTAGAGAGAGAGAAATGAGAGAAAAAGAGATATTAGATTTAGAAAAAAGATATTTGTGAGATTAGATATGAGATAGATATTTTCTAAGTAAAATATCTATATATATACCCCTACACATTTAATGTGACGCGCGGGATATTTAACTAGGACTCGGGCTCGGGTTTTGCTTGGGATTAAACCCGAAACATATACAATATTAGATTAACTATCGAGCCTGATTCCCGATAATATTCTATTACAACATTAACTAATTAAAGACCAAAGCTCCATCGTAGAGTGACCGAACTTCCTTGTTCGACTCAATAAATTGAGGCTAACAATCTCCCCCGAAGTGAGGTCTTGAACACGGGAACGAGCTTCCTTTATTGACTCAATAAAATTGAGGCTAACAATCTCCCCCGAAGTGAGTTCATTGATGACACTTCTTCATGAGATCAGTGAGATTGCTTTTGTCGTTTAAGCTCGAGTGTTCTTGGTCTTTGTCTTCGTTATATGTTGTAGGCTTGTTCCTTCATGCTTTGCGATCTTGACTTTGAGCCTTTGTCATTGTCTTTATCGTCTTTGCCATCTTGCGATCTTATGTCTTTGACCAACATGCTCATACTTTTGCATTATCTTGAAAGCTTCAAATCAGAGTTTGCGGAAGTCTTTGTCTTTAAATCTTGAGCTTTCTAGATAGTATGTCTTCGTAGATTGAGCATTTGAATGGGATTGAGGTTGCCGTTACCACCGTTTGACCTGCAGGTTTACGTTAGTGATAAACGAGAAAATTGATTTGAAAATCAATCGACGTGTCACTCGTTAAAGTGTTTTTTGTAACACATCGAGAGTGTCATGTTTTTATCAAAATTCATCAACCGTCAATTCATTTACTGGACCAAATCGATATCCAGTTGTCACAAGTTTGATTCATATAGAATCTCGCAAGTCACCTACCAAGAGCTTGTTTGATGATGGCTTAAGAGGATTTCCATCTTCATTGTGAATAATTAGTATCTACTCGTGATGTTCTGGCAAAATATCACAATGATATGCGTTGGGACTTTGATAACAACTTGTGAACCTGTTGTGTTCAACATAGTGTTTGAAATGGAATGTGTCCTAACGAGATTTTGATTGATCTCTTGGCTCTAGACTCGATTAGTGCATTTTGGTTTTAGTACTCGGAGGCTGGAGCATATTGCCACCTATTCAATATCAACAATCTCGGAGTGAGATGTCAATAGATAACTTGTGTATCTCCGTGACAAATGAGACAAGTTTCTGTTGAGAGAAACCCGAATGGCTGGGAAGGGTTGTGCATTGCATCACTGGGTCCATGATTCATTTTTAATGTCAGCCATTATACTTGTGATTCTGGACAGCAGATATGTATTGACCGGTTTTGCCTACAGTTGTTGTGGAGGGCTTCTTTCTTTGACCCTTTATCCATACTATTTCTTTTTCATTCTTCTAACGCCTTCAATGCTTACCAGGACTGTCATTTACGAACACCTTGTTGTGATTGTTCTGGTGTCAGTCAATCTTAGTCAGCATTTTCCCATTTACATTCATCTCCAATTCATACTAAGGGTGCTATTTCTAACTTTGTTTATCCTTGGGTAGATCACTGGTTCGGTTGCAGCATTAGGATTTGATTTCCTAACGTAACCACCCTTATTACTCAGTATCGTCATGAAATTAAGATGTTGTTGGGTATTAAGATCGAACCATAAAACCTTATCAGCACATTGTGTCAATTAGATCAGCATTTTTTAAAATACTTTTTCCTTATTTTAAATAATAAACACTTAGTTTTTGAAATACCTTGTGATTAAAATATGTCTTGAAAATTCTGTGGGAGAAAATATGGTCAGCATGAATGGGTTGGAACATTTTGATAATGTTTTGAATACATAAGATTGTCATTGTGATGTATCCAAGAAATTAAAACTTTGGTTTTTCGAAAAACTCCCTCTCAAAAATAGGACCAATTGGTGAAATTTGTTGTCTTTTGAAAACACTATGGAGGGATGGAGTGTTTAACACAAATTTTAAAAAGTTTATGAATTGTCATCGAGGAAATTCTTGAAAAATTGTGTTTCAACTTTTTGAAAAACGATGTGTAGAGGATTTCTTCTAACGGTAAGGTAAGCGCACTGAAACGTACATTTTTTCCTTTTTCTTGAGCGAAAGATTATTGAAATGTTCTTATAAGAACCGCTCAAGACGAGAAAGTTAATTTTTCTCGTTGTGAGGATAAGTTATAAAACTTCCTTTATTTGAAGTCGAGTTATGTACTGACATCTTTGCACATAAGCCATCTAGAACATTAGAAATGTCATGTTTAGAAACCTATTAGCGATCTCTCGCTCGAACTTCATTTACACACCCGTGTCAATGTTAATCGACATTTCTAAGCACGTAAATGTTATCGATTCCAAGAGACATGTCGAGAAGATTCTTTTTGAAATTTTCTGATTTCTGATTTTTGTATTTATTTCTATGTTCGTCCCTCAGCAAATGCTAATCTGATGGTGGAATAGTAATTCCAACTATTTGTCGTGTTGTAGCTGTCTAGACTGCGTAGAAGGAAAACTTTTGGAACCGGCTTGACTTGATGGTCCATTGCTGTGGTCGTGAATTCCTAGTTTGTTTTTCCTCAACGTTATGGATTCAGAAGTCAATTTGATGAAGAACGAGGCCTCAACTGATGAGAACAGACGTCATTGCCACGAAAACCGAGGATTGATCTGGTGCAATCAAACGTCATTTGAACATTGAGGAACGGGGCCTGAAGTGTTATTTTCAGCAGACACCATTTGACATTGACGACCGAGGCTTGAACTGCTGTGTTCAAACGTCATATCTTTGTGCATCCAGAGTCAACAATGAATAGGATGAGTTGTACAATCTGCAGAGGAATTAGAGGGACGATGGAACATTGGGGACAAATTGAATCCTAAGGAATTTGATATCTTCAAGACATTAGTTTTCCTAGAGACCAATGTCATATAGCGGGCTAATACTTGTTGATTCATCATCTTTCCTAATCTTAGGATCATTATCTTTTTGGTCCCTAAGTGGCTTTTGTGACCATGTATAACTTGATGGACATTTCTTAGCTATCCACCATTTCCATTCCTGATTTGTATTCTCATACAACTCCTTATAGTAACTCTTGGATTTCTGAATAGTGGTATCTGATGCAACTGTTTTCTTATGGGGTGTTGCAACAGATTTGTTCGCTTTTCTCTTGGGTTTACTAGCACTAATAGGCACTACATTAGGCTTCTTAGTTCTAGCATTCACGTCTTTCAAGTATCGAGAAACACAAGCATCATGATTAGAATTAAACACACATGTTCCACATTCAGCACAAACAACATTTTCATTTGAAGTTCTGGAGTTTGAACTGTCATTACACGCAGTTACAGACTTTGTTTTCTTAGAAATACTAGAAATCCTATGATGGTCTTCTACTTCCTTCTTTTGAAACTTCACTTGACTATTGTTTGGCACGACCTTATCTTTAACTTGATAGCACTTAAGCTGTGGTCTGCTAACCACTTGTAGTGTGAATTATCTGAAGATTTAGACATTGAGGATTAGTATTCCTAGAAAACATGAGGCATACTGTGGTGTTCTAGTTGTGTTGTGTTGGAGGCAATTCTATAAATTCTGGTTTAAGCACATTTTGTGTTTTCGAACGTTGGTTTCTATTCTGAGGCAAAAACTTTGTTGAGTGACTGGTTTAAACAAACCATCCGACACATTAGTTTTATTAACCGACTGTTTCGTTTGAAAACTTCTCATTTCAGGAGAATTTGAAAAAGGAGTCGGTTTTCCTAAAACTGATGGTTTTGGAATCCGTTGAGCATTTGGTTGTCGAACAACAGATGGTTTATCAAACTGAGTTTCCACATACTTTCCTTTTGTTACCAGAATGAGTTCTATAACTCATTTATCACCATGTTCTTGTCTTGCATTTGAGCTTTCAAATCTTGTATTTTTAGGATATTTGTTCACGTTTTTTGAATACTTTTGAAGGGCCATATTCTTTGCAAGCTGGGTTGTTTTTTCATTGTCTTTACATGTTGTTAAGAAATGTCGAGAGGTAATCGATGTTTTCAAGTTTAGCAAAAACTTTAAAAAGTTATTATGAACTACGTTTCAACAATTCTGTTTGTTTCGAAAGCTTTTGTGCAAGACATTCACATTCTTGACTTTATGAAGTTTACTCAAGATTGTAATTCAGTTGATTAGCATTTAAATGAGACATAGTATGCAAATATAAACTTGTAACATCTTTAGGACACACATCTTCGAGAAGTAGATTTCCTATATGTTTGAAAATAATTCAGCCTTTTTCTGACTTCAAGTTCTTCCATGCTCCTTTTCAAGGATTATACGTACTCAAAAATCGTCATGCTCATTTCTTTTTTTTAGTTCATGAACAAACAATGACTGTCTAGTATTGTTTTTGTCTGAGAAGATGCATTAATTAAAGTTTTGATCAAAAACTTCCATACTCATAGCAGTTGGGTAGAATGCACTATTTAGTATGATTAGACCATGTTTGTTAACAAATTGTTCTAAAAATGATTGAAGTTGTTTGTCATTTTCGTTATAAGTTGTCTACTTTTACTAATGGATTTTTAGAAATGGGTAGAAAGCCTAGGTTTTTAGCAATGTTTGGCTTTGTCCTAACAAAACGTTTTTCTCACATTGTCTTCCTAAATACTGTAGCGCGTTCCAACTGATCAAGATAGGTTTTGGATGGTGGTTTAAAAGTTTCTAAAGGACTGTTTTGAGATGTGTAATCATATGGTTTCACTTTGTCTTTATCCAATTTTGATCTACTCTCCTTTCCAAGAGTCACTGTCTCTTCCCCATTGGGGCAAAATCTGTTTGCAGGATCAGAAGTATCATATGAGATCTTATACAAACGAGGTTTTTCAGATTGAGCTATCTTGAGGTACTTTGGATTAGCAAAGGTTGATCTACCATTATATGTTGCGCATTTGGGTGCTAACATATGAATGGTCTGTATTTGATTGAATTGCGTTTATGAAAAGAATTTTCATTCAAAACTTTATTTGTTTGTCTATTTCAATCATCGTGTCAATGACTTTTCCTTCTTAACCTTTAAATCCGATAATAACCTTACTTTATCTCTTTGAAGTTGACCTTCAAATTGTGACTTTAACAGATCTTTGGCTAGCTCATCGTGTTTTGATTGACAACTTGGAATTATTTCATAGGTTTAGTTTTTCAACCCTCTTGTATGTCAATGTCTTTACGAGCTAATAGTCCTAGAGTTTCATTTAACTTTGTTTGAAGTATTTTATAATCACTTGTTCGGTCATTAAGGGCGTGTACGTCTCAAGCTCAGTCTGTTGTCTGAAGTGCAATCAGACAATATCCCGTATGCTTAGTAGCCTTCCCTAGAGCACCTACTGTCTCATCAAGGTTAGTTCTGCACTCTTCCAATTCTTGAGTCAAATGATGCGTTTACTTTCTTTAATTGCTTAAAATCGTTCTTGTTTTTCCACAGTTTCGAGAGTAAATTTGCAATTATAAATTAGCAAGCAGTGCACGTCATCAGCACATTTTGCAGCATGTTCTCAGAATGGGTTGTCTTTCATGGGCAAAACACATCTTTTCATCTTGTTTTGTTACTGTTCCAATGCGTATGAGTAGAACTGATTTCTGCAGGTAAAGACTTCCTGAATCTTTGCCATGATACCGTATGTGCTTCCAATTCCTTCTTTTCAATTCTTCATCTGATACAATCCACGCATGTTTATCTCTGAATTGTAACAGATGATGGAACCTCTTGACATTGCACTGTTGAATCTGACAACAGTCTTTAACTACAATCTATTTCAACGTCATCTTTAGCTCTTGTCATACTTTGCTCTTTCTATTATACATTGCTCAATGGAGTTCATTTTCTGGATGATTGTTTCCTTGAATGTTTGAGCTGTCATATTAGTGTAATCTATAAAGATTTCTTTTACTTCCTGATCTGATGAAAAAGATCTTGAATAAATATCGAGAGGTTTTAACAAGTCAGAGTTGAACGAACTTTACAAAATGTAATTTGATCACATTAGAGCGGATTTGGTAATCCATCTGTGGGAGTGTTTCTGCATTGAGAAGTGTTTCTAAGCTATTCATTGTGTTGAATAAACTAAAAAACTTGAAGGTTTCTGACACTATCACCAAAGGGAGTTGTGCAAAAGCTTGTTGATACAATATACTCTGTCTATCGAGAAGTTGAGTGGTTGATTTAAGTGCATTTAATTTGTTCAAGGAGTTTTCTTTGAAAATCTTTGCTTGCATCTGCAGTTTCTGTATCTCTGGTTCCTCTAAAACTGAACCCGAAGATGAAGTAACCTTTGTTCCCATTTTATCGTGAATTATGAAGTGTAAAAGATTTTGTTGGATCTTAAGTGGGTGTGATTGTTGTTGTATGTGGAAAACTATTTTACGGAATTTTACAAGTCTTGACTAAACCGAGAAAATACAAGAGTATTTCGCGGGATTTTACTAAATCAAGAAAACCGTAAAATAGAATTATTGTAGAAATCGTTGTTGTCGTTGAAGAACTTGAACTTTTGTAAACGATTTGTGAGCTAAAACGATGAACAGTGGAAATTTCTTACAACGAAAGGGCTAAAACTGAAAATTTCAAAACTAAAATGTAAAACAAAAAAAATAACAAAGATTAAAAGTTTAAAAGAGAAAAAAATGAAAAAGTTGAAAGATAAAAGGTTATATTTAATCTGGCTTAAAAAACAATGGGTTAATAGTAAATAATTAATCTAAATGCGTAAATATAAAATATTTATAAGTTGAGGGCCAATTGTTTAAAATTGAAATTATAACAACTAAAAAACGTGTTTCCCTCCCTGATACATCATCTCTTTCATTTTAATTTATAAAATGTTAACGTTTGTAAATTTGATCTCGCGGAGTCGCACGGTTATCGCCGGTAAAAACTAAATACACCACGTTGATCAAAAACGAATCACGAACATAACGGTCTTAGTTATTAAGTGTGTAGTCAACCTTACTCGAATCCGGGAAAAAACCAAAATTTGTTAAAACGTGAAGAAACTCGTTCAAGCTAGAAGAGAATCGAAAATTTTGTTCTTGTGGTGTTTGTAGTTCGTCAAGCTAAACAAAAAAAACTCGTTTCGTCATGTTAAAAAAGATTACTCGTTCGGTCCTTGAGATTTTTACTCGTTCGGCTCTCAAGTGAATGAACTCGTTCGGTCCTTTAAAAATTTTGCTCGTTCGGTCCAAAAGAGAATGCACTCATTCGGTGATCTTTGGAATGGCATTCGTTCGGTTGTACAAGTTTTGCACTCGTTCGGTTCGAACGTTTTCCACTCGTTCGGCTCAAGACGTTTACACTCGTTCGGCTCAAAAGTTTTCCACTCGTTCGGTTCGAACGTTTACACTCGTTCGGTGCTAACGTGTTTCACTCGTTCGGTTGAGTTTGAGAAGTTGGACTCGATCGGTTGTTCTGTCGTCCTTGTGTCTTCTTCTTTTTAACAGAAATCACAAAAAAAAACAACCGTCCTTTTTCTTGTCTTTGTTGCAGCAAGAAAGTAGGGATTAAAAACTAATAAGTTGACACAAGAAGGGGGGGAAAAAAAACGAAAGAGAAAAACAAAGCACTTATATCATTTCAAAGGTGAAACAAAAGAAGAAAGAAAGAAAGAAGAAAAAAAACGTGTGATTGAGGCCAAATTAGAGATTTACAACTTTAACTAAAATTTGACGAGAGAAACTTAAACAAAAAATAAGTTGAATCAGAACACATAAGCCACGAATGATAAAAAAACCAAATATGTCGGTTTCAATAAGCTCACTTAATAAAAAAAACCACGGGAACCACCCTAGGCGATGATAACAATTGTAGGTTCCGACTAACACACCTCATAGGCCGAAACCACACAGATCGATTCAAGAAAATAAGGAAAGAGAGGTGCTGGAGTAGAGAGAGAGAAATGATGAGAAAAAGGAGATATTAGCATTTAGAAAAAGTTATTTGTTGGATTAGATATGAGATAGATATTTTCTAAGTAAAATATCTATATATATACCCCTACATATTTAATGTGACGCGCGAGATATTTAACTAGGACTCGGGCTCGGGTTTTGCTTGGGATTAAACCCGAAACATATACAATATTAGATTAACTATCGAGCCCGATTCCCGATAATATACTATTACAACATTAACTAATTAAATGACCGAGACTCCATCGTAGAGTGACCGAACTTCCTTGTTCGACTCAATAAATTGAGGCTAACATATATATTAGTAGTCGAGATATGATATACTTATCATTTTGTTTCAATGATAGGTATGATTATTGGCATTTTAATTAACTTTTCGTTAAATAAAAATTTCTTGGATTATTTCGGACGAGATAATCAAGACGTCAATTTAAGAGGTGATTTAGAGATGAGTTTTCTTGCAAGGAGGAGGAATTAATTTCTTTGAAAAGAAAATTAATCGATTCGATTGGAGATGAGACAAGAATGGATAGTGAATAATGAAATAGCAATCGTAGTTGTGATATCAACAAGTTGATTGCGATAGACGTGGATGAAAGTTACTATGGATCCGAGACAATCATGGGGTCGAAGGGAGTTGTTTCTTCCTCATGTGTGTTATGATCAGTGCGCGACAATATACTTCTATGTTAAATTGTCCAACACTAGCTGCTCCTCTTCCTCTTCTGTGTGTTTGCTATGTGGTCATAGAAGATTTACATTTTGTAGACGAATGACTATAATCTATACGAAAGAATAGTTCATAGAGAACTAATCTCTTCAAAGCTAGAAAACCAACAAATGGTATTTCTAGATACTACACTATTATTTCAAAACTAATTATAACTACAATCATCATGTAAACACACATAGACATTTACTTATAATCTATATTCTACGAATATGAAGAGTGAGACGTACCTTA
This sequence comes from Tanacetum coccineum, assembly GCA_026074375.1. Taxonomy (NCBI): domain Eukaryota; kingdom Viridiplantae; phylum Streptophyta; class Magnoliopsida; order Asterales; family Asteraceae; genus Tanacetum; species Tanacetum coccineum. The sequence continues at coordinate 17,175 of BQNB010018697.1, read as the reverse complement.
GACTTTCGAATAGCCTTCGTTAATGTCTTCACAATGTAAATGATAAGAGTTCATGGGAACCTTATCATGAATTTTTTTGGCCGTAGACAAAGAATGTTTGTAGAGAACACACCACTTTAATATTGATGTGATGGCTTAGCCATTGGTCTCAACGATTTCATGTATCGAAGTTATTGTTTCCGTATATGTTTTGCATATGGTTTTGGCACATTACATGGTGAACAAACTTCCACATGGAGTGAAAACTAAGTAGGCGTGACGATTTATTAAGTGATTAGGATCAGTTTTAGTCTACCTTGGTCTCTCCTACGTCAAGGTGTTTGAGAACGAGGACGGGGGATTATTAGTCATTCTGGAGGTTGTGTTTTAGACCTTCAATGTGGTTAGTAAATCCGACTCCGGGTTTTAAGGAGAGTTTGTAAAAATATTTTACCTCATCATTACTTGCAACAGGAATTTTAGTATTATTTATAAGTATAAATTTTGGGTTTGATTCTATCAATTTTTCTTTTGACTCGACTTCTTGAGCTTTTACAAACTTACTTGTTTGGTTTCACTTGGTGATCTTTGGTAAAATTGAAACCTATTCGGATTTATCTATAGAAGTTTTTTGAGATACTTATTATTTTCTTAAAGTGGAGTGACTCTATTATTAAATTGATTTAGCCTAGATATTTCATTTCTAAGGTTCTCATTTTCAAGCTTAAGTTCTTGACATAATTTACATTCTTCAATTACTTCCTTACCTTTTTCTAACCTAGATAATTTATCTTTTAGTTCTAGTACTTCATTTTCTAATTCTATTTTAGCTTGTTTTAGAGTTTTATTTTTGGCCATGACTTTTAGTCCTAATTTGCATAGTTTACTATATTCACTAACTAAGTCATTTTCGTCTAGTAATGATTGGTCATCACTAAAGTATTCGGTTTCGGAAAGTACCTCATTTGAAGCTTTAACCATAAGACACTTTTCGTCATTTGTCTTTTCCTCTTCATCATCGTCGCTATCACTCCAAGATCCTCCGAGATACGCCTTTGATTTTGATATTTTAATTGTTTCGGACATTCTCCGAGGAGATGATTTGGTTCTCCACACTTGAAACATTTTCTTTCGCTTTTCCTATTTTTGTCATCTTTATTTCTTTGGTTGGAGTTTTCTTTCTTCATATGTGGTCTTAGATGTCCTTGTCTTTTGAAGAATTTTTTAAAGTTTCTTACGGCCATGGCGTATTCTTCATTTTCACTATCGGAGGTTGAACTATCTTCATCACTAGATTCCTTTCTAGCTTTTAAGGCAATAGATCTACTTTGTTCTCTTTTGCTTTTGACGGTTTCAGAGTCTTTCTTGATTACTTCTTCATAGACTTTTAAATTTCCAATAAGTTCGTCAAGTGAAAGAGTTGTTAGATTCTTTGATTCTTCAATTGCCGTGACTTTTGCGCGCCATTTAGGATGCAATGCCTAGAAATTTCCATAACACAATTCTTGCTAGAAAAACTTAATCAATTTGCTTTTAGATAGTAATAATAGTGTTAAAATTTAGCAAAAGATTATCTATTGATTCACTTCCAGAATCATGAATTATTATATTGGTTTAACAAGAGAAAAATATAATCTATTTTATTTGCTTTGACTTGATTATTACCTTGATGAGTGATTAACAAAGTATCCCAAATTTCCTTTGCGGTTTGACACATAAAAATTCTTTCATATTCTTTACGTGGTAAAGCATTATAAATTACCATTTTGGCTTCATTATTTTTAGCAAGTTTCTTTTTAAGATCATCATTTTGTTTATGAAAAGATACAATTTCATCCTTTTTAGTTTCGGGATTAAATTGAATAGGAGGAAAATCACCATCGGTAATAACATGCCAAAGATCTAGATCTTTTGACTTCACATAAGTTTCGAATCTATTTTTCCAATAAATAAATCCATCACTTTTAAATAGTGGTGGTCTTTGCATAGATTGCCCTTCTAAATATTTTTTTGATTCCATAGATCGATTCAAGTTTTAAAATACAATTTATTTTAAAAATCTTGTTTAACATGGCTCTTGATACCAATTGTGGAAAACTAGAAGGGGGGTTGAATAGTTTTATCGCTTTTTAATTTACGGTTTATGTATGTTTAGTACAAAACTTTATGATTTGATTTTTGTGATTTCAACGCTTGCACAATATGACAATATAAGTACGTGAAATGATAAAGTAAAAACAAGAGATAAGAGTAAGAATAAATCAAACCAAAAGCGAGGATTTATAGTGTTCGGTATCCGAAGCACCTCTTCTCCTACTCCATCCCCGAGCTCCAACTCAAGAGTTTTCTTACCACTATGTCAACATACACCCTTATGGCGGAGAAACCGTACACATTGTTTCTTCACCTGATTTACGACATAAAGCTATAGGTCGAGGTCTATCTTAGCTAGAACTCAATCTAACAACAACACAACTTCACGACTTGTTCACGACTTCACAACTTCTTCACAACTTCACACCTTCTTCACAACTTCACAACGTCTTTACCAATACTTCTCACATTTTCACATTCACAACTTCTTCGCAACTTTCATAACTTCTGCACAACTTCAAACCTTCTTTTTTTTTTTTTTGTTTCCTACTTCAAACACTTATTCATGTTGGGAGTTAAAAGTTCACAAGTCATAAGTATGAGTGCTTAGCATTTAGACTTATATTGACAAATGATCTTGTTTAATTGCTTGGTTTGGAACTAGTGAAAAATCGGGGACGATGAATTTATCCGTCAGGACATCCGTAGATTATTCTATGGGCGTTTCTCATTCTATGATCCCAATGTTGATATAATAAAGGAAGTCAAACAGGAAGTCGAGAAAAGAAAAAGGAAAATCCAAAAATATTAGGGATAGTTAGTGTATGAATAAAAAATGGTGAAAACGGGACTTGTCGAAGCTTTTGATTCTTTAGTTTCCCTTGACGAACACTTTGCTACTTTTCAAAGTTATTAGTCGAGGGGGATTGAGATTCTTAGTTTTCGTAAATGTTTACTTCATAACATTGCGTGAGGACACGGCAATACCTTAGTATGGGGGATTTTGGTATGTGCTTAATTACACATACCTTTTACCTTTAAAAACGAGCTAAAATAACCAAAAACGGACTTAAAATGCCAAATATATGCTTGTTTTGCTAATTGTATTGTGCAGGAACGGATAACTAAGAAAAGGACGAAAAACAAAGCCAAAACGACAAAACCGGACTCGGAATGGAAAAGACTGTGAAAGACAAAGCCAAATCGAAGCCGAAAAGTCAATCAAGTCAAAAAGTCAACAGAAAAGTCAACTGGTCAAAGTCAAAGTCAACCCAAGTCAACCCCGAGGCCAAAAGTCAAAGAAATATAAGTTTAGGGACTGAAATTGTAAATCCCTAAACTTATACTTATAAGAAGAAAAGAGAAAATGAAAGGCAAGGGTGCAAACTGCCAATGTGCCAAAGTGTACTACAAGGGGCATAACTGCCAACTATCCTAACTTGTACACCAAAGGGACGAGTGTTGCAAAGAGTTATATAACTCTTGGGGACTTGTTTTGCCAAGTCCCCAAAAGTTTTAAACCACAAGGACCATGGTTGCAAGTACTCTTAACACCCTAAGGGACCTAACTTGCCATTTCCACAAAGCTTCACCCTGTTATAACTCAAACAAACTTTCTTGCCCTTGTTTTCCCCCCAAACCAACTCACGGGTGTGAAACCCCGTATTTACCCTGTGTTTCTTCTCCACCACCATGGGTACTCACCTCCCCCCTCCTCCACTAACTTTCCCAGCTGTGAGATTGCCAAGTTGGTAATCCCACATCTCCCCAAGCTTATTTCGACGACCAAGATTGATTTTTAAAGAATTAAAAGGCCAAGATTGTTTGTTTTCCCCCTCTCACACAACTAACACAAGGTCTCAGTATAAAAGAGGAAGAAGACAGAAGAAAAGAGAGTAGTTTTTAGTTTTTAATTTTCAGCTTGTAATTTTTGTTATTTTTAAGCATTTTCTCTTAAGATTTCAAATTCAGCTTTAGTCACTTGTACCTTTGTTATTTAAGCTTGTACTTCGTCATTTGAGTAATAACATTCCGTTTTCAAGTTTACTTGTTCTTTGTTTTTCAATAGTAAGCCGTTTTCACTCATTAAGCTCTCAATAAGCTCTTTTGAGCTTATTCTTGTTAATAAGCTCAAACTCAGTTTAAAACTAGTTAAAAGCTATTAAATACTATTTTCAGTTCATTTTAGTTCATAATTGATCATTTGATTTCAAGTTTGGAAGCTTATGGAGTAATAAGCTAACAAAAGCTTATTGAGCTTATTGCTCAAGGTTTAGAGGCTAGGGAGCCACTTAGGTGTATTTTTTTAAGCCACTCACTCTACAAGAGTGGCTTAGTGACTGAGACAACAAAAATTCAGGTTTTACTTTTCTAAATTTAAATTTAGCATTCCTAGCTTATTACATATTGCTTATTCTCTTTTATTCTTGTGCTTAATCTGTTGCATTTAGCCTAGATAGCTTATAGTTGTAATTGTCTTAAGTGTATGCAATTTTGGATTAAACTGCCAATTTAAGCTTAAAACTGTCCTAGCTTATTTTTTAACTTAAAAAGTGCTTGATTTCTTTTCTTTTGTCTTTTATATAACTTAAAATAGCTTAAGTATCATTTATATTTCCAAAAATTCAGTTCAAAACAGTTTACATAAGTTTTTAAGCCTCTTTTAAAAATTAAGGGGGTGTTTGGGATAACATGTAAAACGGGACATACAGTTCAGTTTTGGGTTAAGGTCATTTAGTGAATTTGAGCTTAAGTTTTAAGCTTATTTAGAGCTTTGTCAAAAGTTTCTAAGGTTTTGAAATTGTTTTCCAAGGTTTTTAAATCTATTTTCATAACTGAGAGATTTTAGAAAACTCCACAAGTGCTTATTTAGTTAAGCACTTGTGGTTTGAGTGTTGAGTGTCAAAAAGTGTGATTTGTGTGTGTACAAAAAAGGATGTTAAGCAGCTTTGTCTTTTGACTTTGTAAGTCAAAAACCACCAAAGATTTTAGAGTCAAAATTTTAAGCCTTTTTCACAATTAAAAATCAGCAGGTTTTTAGGGTTTTTAAAAGCTAAAAAATTGTTGCACAAGTCCATAAGCTAGAGTATTTTAGCTGTTTTAAGTTTACTTCTCAATTTGAGCTTATTTGACAGCTTATAATAAGCTGTCAAATAAGCCACTAAAGTTAAGCTTAAATCTCCCCTGGTGCAAAGGGGAGATTTTAAGCCCCTTTTTCTTTGACTCTTTGTGTTCTTAAGCCCAAGTTTTTGGCTTATTTCAAGAGCTTATAAGCTCTTGTATAAGTCCTCAAAGTTTCAGACTTTAGTTAGCTTATTTGTTGGCTTATTTTTAAGCCCAAACTAGCACTTTGACTGTTTTTGAATGCCTTAGGTGTAGGATCACTTATTTTTGATTTTGGCTTATTGAGCTTATTCCATAAGCTCAAATTGTCTCCTAGTAGCTTTTTAAGTTAGTCTAGTTAGGTTGTGAGCTTATTTACCTTTTCCTAGCTTATTTGTCCAATAACTTTAAGTTTTTTTTAGCCTTTTTAAGCTTTTAGTGTTTCTGTCATCATAAGCTGTTTCAACAGCTTATTAGTCTTAAGCACTTAGCCTTTTCAGCTTATTTAAGTTTGTTTAGACTCCCTTTAGCTTATTTAACCCTTAGTCTTAGCTTATTTCGACCACACAAGTCCAAGTGTTCAAAAAAGACTTAGCATTTTTAGTTTTTAAGCCATTTAAGCTTTCTGTCCACTTTAAGCTTATTTATAAGCTTATTGAGTGCTTTTCGTGAAAAGGTGTAGAAGACAAAGTTGTTAAGCCCCACGAGCTTAACAACTTTGCTTCTTTGAGTTTTCGAAAAAAAAAAAAAAGGAGGAAAGGCACGAAGTCCGTGTGAGCCAGACTCGAACCCGTGACTCTTGATACATCCCCTTTTACAAACACACATACCACCGCGCCCTTAGAGGGTCTTTTACGTTAAAGACCCATAGTGGCGTTTAATTTATAAGAGGTGTTTTTGGCTATAGCTAATAAGTTGTACAAGCTTATTTCGGGCTTATTTTTGTAAGCAATTTTTTGTGTTTTATTTTCGTAGTATTGTTAAGGTGTAAAGTATATTTTAGAAAAATTTTCATAATTTATGTAATCATTAATCGTTTTTTAAAATTTAATTTCGTTAAAATTTTTATTATTCATAAAAAATAAAAAAATTATCAAAAAATATTTTGCTTTTTGTAGAAAAATTTCTTTTGTCATCTATTTGTAGAAAATATAAAAAATTTTCGTATGGTCATTATTAGCAACTTTTTCAGCATTAATAAAGAACGGTCGGGTGCGCGGATTTTGTCTTGACTCGATTTCGGTCAAACGAACCCGTTTTGTCCTAGTCCTTATCATTCTTCGTTATTTGTCCCGTAGAGATTCGTTTAGAAGGCAGAAATTTCTTCTAGGGTTTAATTTTCATAAAAGAATTTGTAGGTTTTTTTTCCTCTTTTGTTCGGATTCGGGCTCTCGTTTTCTAGTTTAATTCGTAATTTCTAGTTTTTCTTAAACTTTTTGTTTGTTATAATCTAATTTGACTTTTCAATCTCCCAAATCATTCCTTCCTCAAACTCAAATCTTCAGACTGTATCGTTTCTCAGTCAGCATCGTTGGGGATAAACACCCGGAACATTCTAATACCACTTCTCGTATCATTGATCATGTTGATATTTAAGACTTATAATATATATTTATTATTTTAGATATATTATATATATGGTGTGAATTTCACCAATCAAAACCTTTGGACTTTAAAGGCACTGAGGGAGTCGTCAGACTCACTCGATGGTTTGAGAAAATGGAGTATGTGTTTAGCATTAGCAATTACACAACATCTTGTCAAGTCAAATTTGCGACTTGCACTCTACAAGACGATGCTCTTACATGGTGGAATGCCCATGTTAAGACACAATCCCAAGCAGCTCATGCCATGCCATGGGCAACACTGAAGAAAATAATGACTGATAAATACTGCCTGAGGGGTGAGATCAAGAAGATTGAGAATGAGATGTGGAATCTTAAGGTTAAGGGCACCGATGTGGTGGCCTACAATCGATGATTTCAGCAACTAGCATTGATGTGTGCCAGGATGTTCCCAGAAGAGGTAGACAAGGATTGAAAGTAAATCGCGGTGTCTTTGCCCAATATATACTTGTCAGTGAAAGGCACAAAGCCGAAAACCATGCAAGAGGCTATCGAGTTTACAACTGAGTTGATGGATGAGAAGACCCATGCCTATGCTGAACGTCAGGCAGAAAAGAAAAGAAAAGAAAGTATGATGATCGTTCCAAGAACAATCAAAACCAAAAAAAAAGATAGAAAAAAATTAAAAAGCAAAAATAAAAAAAAAAAAAACAACTGTGGGGAAAACAATAGGGGGAAGAGGTGATGTTGAAAAACAACAGCAGAATAAGAGAGCAGAACACAGGCCAGGCCTACATGCAGCAATAGTGACAGGAAACCATACCCGGTCCTAAACCTCTGTGTTCCAAGCGTGATTACAATCATGAAGGATCCTTGTCCACCTAGGAGTAATAACTGCAAAAAAGGTTGCCATCTGGAACCAAGGATTGTAGAAGCCGACCTGAAATGCGAAGTATCCACAGCCGCAACAACAACAACCGCAACAACAGACAACAGATCATCAGAAGGGAAATGGTTGATATGAGTGCGGAGCTCAAGGACACTTTAAAAGAAACTGCCCAAAACTGAAAAACAATGACCGTGGTAATCAAGCTGGGAATGACACGGCTCCAGCGAAGGTGTATGTGGTTGGAAATGCGAGGGCAAACCCAGACAACGTCGTAGCGGGTACGTTCCTTTCTAAACACCGCTATGGCTTTATAACTATTTGATACGTGTGCCGATAGGAGTTTTGTGTCTATTGCATTTAGCTCCCAAATTAATATCACGCCATCTACCTTAGATCACTATTATGATGTCGAACTAGCTGACAGGAGGATAATTAGGTTAAACACTATCCTTAGTGGTTGCACATTAAGCTTACTAAATCACCCATTCGACATAAACTTAATGCCTATAGAACTTGGTAGTTTCGATGTTTTTATATAATTTGGGGGTGGGAGTTGTTGAGTGTTGGGTAGTCAAGGTGTCAATTAGGATGTTGGGTGGAAGTGAGGGTGTGGTGGAGATAAAATGAGGATTGGATTAAGGATGATGTAGAAGGATGGATGTGTTAATGGTTTGGTATAGATGGTATATTATGGGAGGAAGATTTAGATGGTAAAAGGATTTTTGGTGGAAGTTAGGGGGGATAGGGTATATGATTTGGTTTGGGTTGTATTGGGAGAGTTTTATCGGAGGGAGGGGAATGTGATATATTGAATGGTAGTGGGAGGGGCAGAAGAAGTATAATATTGGAGTGTTAATTTTTGGTTGGAAATGGGATATCATGGTAAAGGGATAAGTAGAGTGTGGAAATGAAGATTGAATTTTGGTGTTCAGTGATTACGTTTATGAGGTGAAATATTTGATTTTTTAAAATTGCAGATAAATGGGAGAGATGGTAGTGTGTTAATATTAAGTATATTGATTATTAATGGAGGGTGGAGGTAGATAGGGTTTGGTTATATTAAGGGTATGGGAATGTTAGGAGTCCTATACAAAAATGTTGGATTGTATTGGATGACAGCGTCTAGGCGGGTGGATACTATATGATAGACAGAAGTCAGGGAGAGACAAATTAGGTGGGTTGAAGATGTTTAATTAATTTGTATAATGATTTAGAGTGAAGGCATTTTTAGGAAGGGATTAGGGGTGATTGGCAGGGGGGGGGGGGGGTATTAAAAGAAGGGTAGGATGGGAAAGGAGGATTGAGGGGGTGCATGTTGTTTTGGATTTTTAGTGTTTGTAAGTGGTGGTTATTGTTGGTAGGTTTGTGAGTTTTAATGATTGATATATTGTAATAAGGTTTGAATAATAGATGGGGCGTTTTATAAGTGGTGTGGTAGGAATATGTTTCCAAGTGTGAATTTTGGATTCCTAAAGTACAGTTCCTCAGTCACGTGATTGATAGTGAAGACATTCATGTGGATCCAGCCAAGATTGAATCCATTAAAGATTGGACATCTCCTAAGTCACCAACGGAGATTCGTCAATTTTTAGGTCTTGCTGGGTATTATCGAAGATTCATTGAAGGGTTTTCGAAGATCGCCAAACCTATGACCAAGCTCACCTAGAAGAAGGTCAAGTTTGAGTGGGGTGATAAACAAGAAGCAGCTTTTCAACTGTTGAAGCAGAAATTGTGCAGTGCACCAATCCTTGCCTTACCTGAGGGAAGCGAAGATTTCATCGCATACTGCGACGCTTCAAAGAAGGGTTTGGGTGTATGTGGTTTGGACGACAGATAAACAGGTTATATCTAGCATCACGCCAGTTGAAAATTCATGAGAAGAACTATACGACTCATGATTTGGAACTTGGAGCAGTAGTGTTCGCTCTCAAGATTTGGAGTCACTATCTGTACGGAACCAGGTGTACAGTATTCACTGATCATAAGAGCTTACAACACATTCTTGATCAGAAGGAACTAAACATGAGACAACGCCGATGGTTAGAGTTGCTTAGTGATTATGATTGCAATATTCGTTATACCCTGGGAAATCCAATTCGTTGCTGATGCTTAGAGCAGGAAAGAACGAGAACCACCGTTAAGAGTTCGAGCCTTAGTCATGACTATTAGTTTGGATCTTCCCAAACAAATCTTGAATGCTCAGACTGAAGCACGAAAACCAGAGAACGTCAAGAACAAAGATGTTGGAGGCATGTTGGTTGAAAACGCTAAAAATCCAGAGACGATTAGGACGGAAAAGTTGGAACCCCGTGCGGATGGAACCCTATGCCTCAATGGCAGGAGTTGGCTACCTTGTTATGGCGATTATTGCGACTGGATCATGCGAACGAGTCCTCACAAATCAAAGTACTCTAATACATTCCGGGTTCCGACAAAATGTAACCAGAAAAAAGAGCTATATTGTTGGCCAATCATAAAAGCCACATCGCCACCCTATAGTTGCAAGTGTTTTGACATGTGCTAAGGTCAAGGCCAAACATCAAATACCATCAGGATTGTTGGTATAACCCAAGATACCTGAATGGAAGTGGGACAACATCACTATGGATTTTGTTACTAAGCTTCCGAAGTCTCGCATAGGCACGACGACCCATTTGGAGTTGATTGTTTGACCGACTCACTAAGTCTGTGATCTTCACACCGATGAGAGAGACTGATCCGATGGATAAACTTGCAAGAATGTACCTAAAGGAGGTGGTTACGAGGCATGGAATACCTCTCTTGATTATTTGTGATCGTGGCCCGAGATTCGCATCTAATTTCTGGAGGTCACTTCAGAACGCTTTGGGTACTAGTTTGGATATGAGCACTGCATACCATCCACAAAGCGACGGGCATAGCGAGAGGACCATTCAAACTCTCGAGGATATTCTGCGGTGCCTTGTTGCGAATGAATTTTGGAAAGGGTTGGTAAACCCAAATGCCCTTAATCGAGTTTCATACAACATGGCAATACGGTAGCATAAGGCCGCACCATTCAAAGCACTTTATGGTCGAAAGTGTCGTTCACCTGTTTGTTAGACCAAAGTTGGAAAAGCTCAAATCCTCGATCCAGATCTAATTCAAGAGACGACTGAGAAAATTCATGCCATATGAAATCAACTCAAAGGATGCAAGCCAGCTCATGATCGACAGAAGATGTTACGTCGATCTGAAGCGTAAACCGAATGGAAATCCCAAGTCGGGATAAAGTTACTTAAATTCGCCTTGTAAAGGGTTCATATATGTTTGTGGCATAACGGGGGAGGTTAATACCCCAGGTATTAGGACCTTTCAAGTGTTAGAAAAGGTAGGAAGTTTTGCTTTACAAGCTCGAGCTTCCTGAAGAGCTGAGCATAGTTCAAAATATAATTCCATGTGTCCAGCCTAAAAAGTGTCAGGTCCGACGAACAATTTTAGCCGTTCCGTTGGATCTGACTTCATCTTGAAGACAAGCATATATTTTGTTGAGGAACCAGTAGAAATAGTGGGCCGTGAAGTTAAACGGTTGAAGCGAAGCCGCATCCCATTAGTCAAGGTTCGATGGAACCCAAGAGAGGTCCTGAGTTCACGTGGGAACTTGAAGACCAATTCAAGAAGAAATACCCAAACCTCTTCACCAAGACCGCACCGTCGTCAAGTGCTGCATCATGAGCCTTGAGGACAAGACTCGTTTAACGGGGGAAGTCTATAACACCCCTTTTTTTACTTAACGAATAAAACAAGAGAAATATGATTTTTATACACTATTTCCTGACATGAATAGTGTTGGTTCGTTTTTAATAAAACTTTTGGCGAAACATTTTTAGAATCATTTATATAATATTTATATGAGTTTTAAATTTATAAATATTATTTTACGAGACGATTGACCCACTTAAACGATAACATTTTACCAACGATAGAAACATTTTTTTTTGAAAGTAATGATTTACTTATTATGTTTTATTATTTTTATCGGATACGTAAAGTGTATACGTTTCGCGATAAATTAAGTTTAGGTATTCCCGGAACCGTAAAATCTTTTCTACGCTTCAACAATTACTTATTTTTACATCCAACACTCAACGTTTGATAAAACTCACCCATATTTATCATGTTATGTCATCCCATATATATATGCAAGATAACAAAGACTTTATAAGTTACATACACTTGATAAATTAATAACTACACATTACATATTACTTTCATTTTTACCAACAATGTACAAGTAACAATAGATATTAACAAAAGGGAAGAGCTAGTAAACATCATCCCTTAATATCATGGGATGATCTCTTCATATGGGAACATAAAGACACCAACATTAATCACCCCCTTTTTACTCATCTTGCTCCCTTGACTCCAAATTTCCCTCCCCCTTTGAAGTCTTGGTCAAAGATAGCTAACATATGACCACCTTTATGTGTATATAATGCTTACATGCAAGGTGATAACATACACACTCATAAACACTTATCAAAAATCAATCTCTTTCTCTCCTTTTTCCTTCAATAAGCCACGGCAAACATACACCCCTTTAAGCAATTCATACAAATTATTTTACAACCTATACACACCTACATACATCATTCCTAAGATATTCTAAGATGTTTCCAAGCATTGGCTAACCATTTGCAAGTAGTTATCAAGAAAAGGAAGCTTGGCTTAAAAATCTAAACAAGGGTTTAGATTGTATTTCTCATTATCATACATCACTTTGAGGTTACTTTTATAAACCTTTATGTCTTTACATTTATCATTTTATGTGTTTATGTGTTCTATTTAGCAATATCACCATTTAGGGTTTTAAACATGTTAAAGGGATTCTTACTTGTGATTATGATTTTTAACACTTTTTCATATGAACTTGTGATCTTGGAATATATAATATATATGACATAAGTATATTATGAGTTATAAAGGAATTGTGGTAATTATTTAGTTGAAAAGTATAGAAAGTAAGTTATAAAAACAAAGTTATACGAGTGTACCTATTTATTTCAATGGGACTGTTTTGGGTCGACTTTTTAAATAGCCATATTATATATTATAAAGATAGTACACCTCATGACATTTCCAAATATGTAGAGAACTTGAAAAACCGCCTTATAATGAAAAAGATACGATAAAAATACGATTTACGTTAATACCGGGTGTTATAAAACTATTTTTATAAAAATTACTATTCATGACAGAAACTTTTATATTTTTAAACTTCATAAATCAATAAAACTTTCAATTACGAGAACATGCTCGAAAGAATCGCTAAAAACGGAACTATAACGAATAAAATACGACGTTTACGGGTTTTACGATAACGAGAACGATAAAAATAAATTAGGGTCTGGTGTGAACAGTTACTGTTCACTAGAAGGTCAAAAGTTCAAAAATGTAAATTTATGATAACTCGTCTTAATACGAAAGCGTGGACGTAAGAAACGAAAGAAACGGACTAAAAACGAGAAAGTTACGCCAGTTTTACTAAAGTATACTTATAAACGTTTTTACTTTGTAAATATGATTTCACTAAAACGATTAGATGGTGATGTAGCTATATAGAATTATATGTGGTATTAGTTAATCAAAGTACTATATTACTAGGGAGTTTCATAATGAGGCCTCTTCGGGGTGGCGTATCGACGAGTTGTTGGATTTACGATTTAAAGTGTCCTAGCTCCTCATACGTTCACTACACGACCTCTTAATTATGATAGCCCGAACGATAGTATGATGAGCTATACGACCTATAAATAATCAAACTATTTAGTACTTATACGACCTATATTGTATCGATCGTAAGCGTGACGCATTTTCTATTGTGAATACTTGTTGATTACCATTCACTCGAGGTGAGTTCGTAGCCCCTTTTTCTACTACTTGCTTTATTAAATACGGGGGAGATTACATGCTTGATTTCTTTGGACACAAGTGTTTTCAAAACTGTATGTTATTTCCTGATTACATTATTGCCTAAGT